>JAIPMN010000761.1:26542-81530 GCA_020650975.1 Apostichopus californicus | reverse complement strand
TTTTTTTTTTTTTTTTTGGCCAAGAGCAGGGGGGGTCCGGACCCCCTGGACCCCCCCTGGATCCGCACCTGAACTGTTGGGCATAGGGGATCTAACCATGATCACCTAAAGTTCAGTTCTGGACCTAAATGTTAAGCGGCAGGGTAAATCTCCCATGTGCCGCAAATTATGACGGGATTATTTCTGTTACTATAGCAAAGTTGCAGACTGTTACATTGATGATTTGGTGATTTATCAATGTTGCACTAATGTTTCAATAATTCAGTATGCATACACTATGTCATGATCCAGTAATACTAGCATTATGCGTAACACAAAGGCTACGCAGAACTAGAATATATCTACCCAAACCCAGCTGACACGGCTGTGGGTTAAATGTACTACTGTTAGAACTCAATTTATCACAAAATCAAAACAAAAGAATATTTTTGTTTCATTTTGAACGCATATACTTCCTTCTGTTACATTGGTAGTTCATCAATGTTTCAATAATTCAGTATGTATTAAGACAATGTCACAACTCAGTGGCTAGGGGTATGCATTATAACACAAAGGGTACTCCAAAGATAAAGCTATAGCCTAATCCCAGCAGACACTCAGTAAGTCACTTAAGTACTTTTCCTTAAAACTTGAATACCAAAGAAGTAAATTTGGAAGAAACAAAATCTGTCCTATTCTATATTTTGGTGGTAAAATAAAAAAAAATTTTCTTGCTCTTGACTATCATTTCTTCTGACTACAGCTGGGTTTCCAGAGTTGTCCTTGTTTCAAGCCATCAAATGACTACTTTTACAGCCAGATATAAACATTAAACATACAAATTATACAACGTGACAACTGATACCCCAATTTTCCCCCCCAATTTTTACACATTAACAATTTAAGGAGCCATTAACAGACAGGACTTGAGTGTCACATTTTCAAGAGAACATTAAACCCAAGAAATGACACACATGTCATGCCCATATATCTGATAATCTGTCTCAAAACTCACATGTGCCTAACTACGATGGCAAATGTTTGTTCATAAAAAGAAATGTGACAAGAAAGAAACATGTAACAGATCTGATCTGCTTTACGATTCCTCCACTTTATATTCCTTAACAACTATTAAAGACATATCACACTACGGGAACCTTTTGTTTTAGTTTTGTCTCTTCATGTTATGTTGAAATCCATTTCACATTTAATTAAAGTATACTGCTTCTTAAATAAGAATGAAAGGTGGAGATAATGTTACAATGCTCCCTCAATAAACTGTCTCTATAAAATTCTGTTACAAACGGATTGTTCAACAGGAGAGATTACTTTAGGTGACACAGAGAGTAGCAGACAAAATCCCTGATCGTAATAGGATCTGATTAGAAACTCAAACATTCTAGCTAGTAGCTACAGACCTGTCAAACTCAACTCAGATAGACTGCCCGTGTAAGACAGATTGTCAAACAGCCTACTAACACATTATATCAGGAACTGTATTATTAGACGGTATATAATATCATTTCCTTTTATAATTCTGCAACAAGCTATCAAAATTATCTTGGCATCAAACATGGTTGTCATTTGGAGGTGATAAGAAGTATTACTGCTCCAGATGTCAAAAGTATCAGATGCCTGGTTCAATGATAATGTGACATTCTTAGGCACTAAGTACCAACAGCTTTCCACCCCCTCTCTTTCCTCCCCCACCCCTCTCTCCCCTTCCCCTTATCAACTAGACAAAAGCAAAAATAGACTTAACCACAGCTTTGATAATTTTTTTTAGAGTTTTAGAGTAAGGAGAAGAGTAATATCCTTTGCCTCTCTATCACGTTCATCCTTTTTGGTCATAGGTCAATAATTTATGCCGGAACGGACTGAAAGTCTCCCATAGAAAGATTAAGTCATAATATGGGAGTGGCATTGCCTTTTGTCAAGAAGTTTGTTCTTTCAGTGGTCAAATGATACAATGGTGTCCATTTCCCAACAGATGAATGACTTCTTTTGGACTAATTAACTACTGCAGAGCATTTTATTGATTCAATTGTTTATCTTTGTGCCTAATCATACAATCAATTGGTAATTAGCCAATATAAAGTAACAATTAATCATTAGACCTATCATACAGAATTTTATATGCAAATGATAGGTGTGGCCAGCTAGAACATTTCTGTTATGACACTCTTTGAGCCAAGTAAATAAAGTTCATGTAGGAGATCTGTGCATTTGATTACATACAAGTATGCTTAAAAGTGCCAATTTTACCAAATGTACCAATAATAGACCAAAATATGATGGCAATTTATCAAACTAAGCCACTTGTAGCTTTTCCCCTCAAAGATATTTACAAATTCCACTTAGTTCCAACAAATCTCTCTCCACCTCTCTCTCTATATATATATCTCCGCCTAGGAGGCAATTTTGTTACTTTGGCATTATGCAAGCTAAAAACTGATTTAAATGCAGATAAAGTCTTGTGTAACTTGAAAATCAACTTAAAATACAGCTTAGCCAAGTGAACTATATTTCGATGCGGTTATAGCTGTGTGGTAATATCTTCAGATGTACGTCACAAATTATATATTACAATACAGAGCTCTGTAAAGAACCTGCTTGAAGGAAGTGACTAAACACATATATTGTTATAGATTGTACATAGAAATTTGTACAAAAGGGCTTTGTATTGTAACATCAATCATGTGAGGTCACATTTGAATAGGACAATCAGTAAATAATACATATATAGCAAAAATTTAGTTTGAATAATCATAGGCCTTGTTCACATTGGAGAACGCAAAGAGGATCTGACCAGGAAAGGGGAAATCAATATCGTGGTGTGGATACACGTGTCATCAGGATCGTCTTTCAGGGGCGGGGGGAGGGGAAATAAATTTAATGATATCAATATTTCCTCATATGCTAGGCAAATTATGAAATTGGCAGGTGAACCAACCGGTTCACTCTCACATTTTCTGTGGTACATTATCTTTTTCATACATTATACAATTGTCCACATTAATGTGTAGCTACAGTATAAAGTATAGTAACCATCATCCTTTTCTGACTTCCATGAGAGATATCAAGTACGCTAACACGCAAAGAGGATCTGACCAGGAAAGGGGAAATCAATATCGTGGTGTGGATACACGTGTCATCAGGATCGTCTTTCAGGGGCGGGGGGAGGGGAAATAAATTTAATGATATCAATATTTCCTCATATGCTAGGCAAATTATGAAATTGGCAGGTGAACCAACCAGTTCACTCTCACATTTTCTGTGGTACATTATCTTTTTCATACATTATACAACTGTTCCACATTAATGTGTAGAGCAACCATCATCCTTTTCTGACTTCCATGAAAGATATCAAGTACGCTAACACACTGTTCATATTGTCTTGCGAATGTCAACTGCAGTTTCAAGGATTGAAATTGCAAACGATTTGGAAGCAAAAGATAATACATAAAGGCAGTGGGAATGGGGGGGGGGGAGGGGAGAGGTGCATGTGACCTGTCCTCTTGCACTGAAAATAGGGACTAAACACAAAGCACATCAATAACACAACTGTGATCACATTTCAAATGTGTAGTTTTTGGTAGAAGAACTGAAATTGGCAAAAAGTGCCCAAATCCATTTCAGGACAGTTTCAATTTCAGCAATTTAATGAATTACTCTATTTTACTAATCAGGTATCTACAGCTAGGAGCTAAGGATTGAAGGAAGGAGGGGGGTGGGAGGATCTGAATAAACTTAAATGATATCATTAAATTATGCCTGATAAATAGCAACTCACTCAGTAAGAACACGAATGATATACCAGCTTGCAAACATTCTTTCAGCCGAGACCTTAGCTCTGTCACGAACTATCCTGCAAACATGAAAACTGTTGCAACATACGTACATTAGTAACTATATCTGCTGGTTCTTGACCTGATAGCAAAGTTGGTCTTGTGGCAAGATGAAGCCAACAATGTAAGTACTGCAGGTATAAAGTGCCTATCAACATATATACCGGAAGTTAATTAATTAAGTTGAAAACCACAAGACAGGCTTTATCAACTTGCCATCTTAGAAACATTACTTCTGGGGATGACAGTCTATGCTTTCTGGGTCAAAACTCCTTTACACACTCACTCCCTGCAGTATTGCTTCTTTCTTTATCAAACATCCGCTAGATAAGAGGTAATTGCAATGGCATACTACATGAGCAATGACACTTCAGATTGGTAAATATGATATTCACTCTGAAAAGATGAATTGGTTCTTCAGTTTTAACCCAATCTTCCCAATAGCTGTTTGTCAGCTGCTGGCAAAGACTGAAATTTAATAAACTCATCTTAAAACTTGCACAGTATCTAGCAGACCTGTCTCTCAGCTTTGACCACATATCTGAAAGAATGTGTCATTTAATAACTCAAGTTTCAAGTTATATACCAAACACACATAATTACCTCCACACATTCTAAGGCAAGCATTTATCCAAGTCGTTTAATGGATGTGTTTGTACGGTTTGCAGACTGTAAAGAGTCTAATGCTGGTGTATCTGGTGGTAGAAAGTGCTTCCTTCCAATATTTTGTGGGACTATAGAACAAGGTTACTTGCAGGATCAGAGGTACATGGATCTTGGTTCATTCTGTGATTTAACTCTCATTATAGATATATCCAATCATGTTACTCTTATTGTAAACTGCATGCAACCAGGCGCGTAGCCAAGGGGGAGCAAAGGGGGCAGCCACCCCCCCCCCCCCCTTGAGCATATTTTTTAAAATTTGTTTTAATGTTTTTATGATATCGCTAGTAATTTCAAAAGAGAAAATGCTAAGATACAACTAACAAGGCCTGGGAAGTGCCATTTCCAGCTATCTGGGATGCATTTTCAGCCAAAGTTGTCTTGTACGCTTTGCGCAAGCCATGGTGGTGCTACGCTTAGATAGTTTGCAATGCCGTATCTACGGCTCTCATAGTTTGCCTACAGTTTCACCCCTCCCTTGGCAAATTCCCGGCTACGCGCCTACATGCAACTGTAAGATGTTCACCGATACGTATTCTATGATCAAAAGTCTCATTGGGACATTAAGTATCCTGCTATGTTTCTTTCTGCAAGCCATATACATCACCATAATATATATGTATACTTTTGTGAAGCTTGCCAACATTTGCTGCACTGTGCTGGCAGCTGGGTGTAAGATGTGCAGGCACACAAAATAGCTGCCAGGCAGTATAAGCTTTACTATGTATATTAAACCATTCTTCTACTGCATGAAGTTTCCACCAACTAATAAATAGAGTTACATTTAATTTATTTATTATGTTAATATACTTCTATTTTGACAATAATAACTTAAGAACTGTATCGTTTGGTAAAACTGCCCCAAGGAGATTTTAAGTATATTTCGTGAAGCAAATCCTGCCGAGCCTATAAAAGTTTGCCATAAAACTGAACCACTGATAAGCATCATTAACCTGTTTAATGTCGCATATTACGGATGTCATTCACGCTTCACAAGTCTTCCCAGGTTGGCACACGTTCATGCATGGGTAATGGTGAATATAGAAGTAGGTAGGTACTTTCAAGGCTGCTCATACAAAACTACAAGATCTCACAGCCGTGTAATTACAAACGTTTATCGCTTGAGTATCTTAAATTTGCTTGGTTTGGATATTTAGTCTCTTTCTTTTTAACGTTTGAGTTCTTCCTTCATTGCTAGTACATGAGAGTATATCAACATGCATTTGGACATACTTTACATGTGTGTCCGACACAGA
Source organism: Apostichopus californicus (assembly GCA_020650975.1). Taxonomy (NCBI): domain Eukaryota; kingdom Metazoa; phylum Echinodermata; class Holothuroidea; order Aspidochirotida; family Stichopodidae; genus Apostichopus; species Apostichopus californicus. The sequence continues at coordinate 75,784 of JAIPMN010000761.1, read as the reverse complement.
TCAGAAAATATCTTAGAAGATAATCATTACATAATGCATGTGCATGTCTGTGTACCGCCCTCTATCCCTGTTGACCTTATAAATGCTTCTCTACTATTCTCACTTATTTGCATGTCTGTGTACTGCCCTCTATCCCTGCTGACCTTCTGTTACTCTCCTATTCTCACCCATGTGCATGTCTGTGTGCCGCCCTCTATCCCTGTTAACGTGCTTCTCTACTATTCTCACTCATTTGCATGTCTGTGTACTGCCCTCTATACCTGCTGACCTTCTGCTTCTCTCCTATTCTCACCCATCGTCCAACACCTCCTTCAGGAGCTCATGAAGCTTCAGCAAGGTCAGCTCTCAGAAAAAAACAAATTGATGGTGATCTCCTTGCCACACCTGCTCCCCTTGCCCCCTCCCCCCCCCCCTTTCCCAAACATCTGCCTATGCACTTCTTCATTCCAATACAGATGCAGCCACATCTACCTGGTTTAGCTGATCATAAATCAAATGCTATGATGAACATTTCCATTGTTGTATTTATTTTATAAGCAATGAAAGTAGGGCTTCTTGCTTGTTCATTTGTCATTCAGATGATATATCTAGCACATTCATGCACCATTAAGATATAGCAATCTTTTACCTAGCTTTTGTCCTCAGGTCTCCTTTATTAAACATTCTCCAATGAAACAGCTATCATAATCACTCTGAACCTCCCCCCCCCCCCCTCTCCCGCTACTTCCATTACATTCATGTTTCTGCCCAACAAAACCTTTAATCAGGCACAATTGATATTAATGTCACATTCATGTAACTCATATTTCACAGATGATTTTGAGCAGACAGTGAATCCACAGGGAAGGAAAATGAAAGATATTGTCTAGAATTTCCGCTCATATATTGATTTCCTGTTTTGGTTCAACTTTTTCAATTTGAGATATTTTGATCCCAACGGTTGGAGAATAATTGATGTTACAAAACAATTGTGTTATATACTTCCTTCCTAAAGCAGAGGAATCTAGCAGATTGCATAATGGTACCTTGCACTAAACTTCCTTTACACAGAATCTCATATTAAACAGTTGTCTGCATAACTGACTTGCTTTGTACTGGACTGTACAATGTTAGTTTATATTTCATTGACTTTGTACTGGATTGCATAATACAGGCTAGTGCAGGTACAAATGTCTGGGCATACTGTAGACTATTGAAAAGATACAAACTATCTCAACTTTGTTGTGCCTGTTTACATACAAACTATTATTGTGTATTGCATCGACTCTGTACTGGATGGCATAATGCAGGCTAGTGCAGGTACAAATGTCTGGGCAAACTGTAGACAATTGAAAAGATACAAACTATCTCAACTTTGTTGCTCCTGTTTACATACAAACCAATTTGTATTGCATCGACTCTGTACTGGATTGCATAATGCAGGCTAGTGCAGGTACAAATGTCTGGGAAAACTGTAGACAATGGAAAAGATACAAACTATCTCAACTTTGTGGCACCCGTTTGTGACAACATCAGCTCTATATTATGTTCCTGACAGAGAAGATTCACCCAAACACAAACTGTGGCAAAGAACCACACAAACCACTAAACACTAAGACACTTAACAGTCAGCCCAAAAGGACACTCAACAGTCAGCCCATAGCAACCAAATATTCTTTCCTCGTTTTCTCTTGTCTTTTACTTTTGAGCCAATTGACTGGTACTTGGATCATTATTCCTTTTCTCCTCAATATTTTCCCAAAGCTGAAACCTTGAGTTTTATGATATTATCCAATATCTGCTTCATTAATCATAAACTTTTTCCACAAACCTAACAACTCAAAGCATCCTCAGCTGAGTGTAGACAAAAACTGAACTTTTCTCGTACTTTGGGTTAAAATGTACTTTTTGATTCCATTAAACAGATAACGAATCGGATAGACAGTATGCATCTTCTATTGATTAATTGATCCTCCCGAGCCGAGCCGAGATGTCAACAAACTTCTCCATGTGTAGCACTGTATGTCTCATCCATGAAAGACAAGAGGATGGAGAGAATGGAGAGGATGGTGACTTATCAAAGCAGACAATACAGATGAAGGAGATGACTTTCTCATCAGGGACCTCAGAGAGATATTCCAGTGGCAATCAATGTCACACACTTGTATGGAAAAAAATGAAAATATTCTACATTGCTTGTTGAAATCCCCTATCTCAATATCTTGTCCCTAACTCAAGATATGGTTGCTTGAATGTATTAAACCTAGTTTGAATGGTTAATCACTCGATCCTGAATTCTCTGGAGAAATGTTAATATCCTTTTTGAATACGTGAAATATTATTCAGGAAAAAATGAAATAAAACCATTTTTCGCTGAACTGCAGTGATGACATCATTCATTCCGTTTTTATGAGACACATTCACGAAATACCACCAACTTGGACAAATTCATGGTTAGAGATACATTCAAGAAATACCACCAACTCGGACAAATTCATATCTACACCATACAAAATGCTATGGATACTGTCTTGAATCAAAGATGCAGAAATTTTGCACCATTTTTATTGAGCAACCAACTTCAACCAATGGACTAACCCTTTAAACGATTTCACTTCCTGAATAACTTACTTGTGTCTACCCTAGATCACAAGATCATTTAACTCAATATCTAATCAGTGTGGTTTAATAGTTGTGTACGATACAGAGAGTAAACAAATTAGTTTATAAGCTGGCAGCAGGATAAGAAAACTATGTGAACCATCCATCTTACCGTCACTTCCACATCTGTGGTCCGTATGAGACATCAAGATCAGCTTACCATGTACTTGATCTACACACAACACAGTCCTATCAAAACAATTTACACACTGAATAAAACCAAATCCCATTGTCGCAAGTTTTGTGGGATATTTGCCTATCGAAGCAGTCAAGACATTCTGCAACATACATTAATGTTAATACATTTGTAATACAATTACTAGCTATTTTCTTCTTGTTTTTACTAGCAGCCTACAACAAATGCAACATCCCAATATTAAAGTTCTATGGGTACATGTACTGTGTGTAAATATTTCTTGATATGAAAAACGTTAGATTTCAGATTTTTATCAACTATACAAGATCTGTTTGTTAGATCTACTTTCTTCAAAGAGCTCATTTTGGCACAAATTTACCAAACTATGCTTTTCTTGAATTTTACCTAAAAACAGATTTCACCAATCTGCCCATGATCTGGACCTAGATCTTTGGCCAAATAAGGAAAGCTTTTCTATCTAAGTTCTAAATTATGCGGCCTAAATTTAATACAAAGACTTCTCACTGTTTTTTCATACTAAATACTTACAATACTGTATATTAAAACTATAAAGTTTATCTGTTTCTCCTTCCTCACCTTATTAAAGTGCATTTTATAATTTATTCATGAGACTTAATTGGAAGACATCGCAAGATTCTACACATCATAATTTATGCTATTACAGTCATCAATTAAACAACCGAGAAAGGATATCTGTCAATACGACAAAACAATTAGTGTCGTTTCGTCGTTAGCAAAACGTAAAGTACTCATCTAAGGTGGATAAAGTGATGTTGCTGTCTTCCCTAGATAGACTCTAATGCTTCCATCCCTGCCATTGAAGGACTTAACAATGGTTAAAGCTGCAATCAGGGCTTATTAATTCCAACAACCAGTATCAATAACCATCACTAAATGAGAGTCAATCAGTCAAGATAGATACCATTAACTGTGATTTATTAAATCTTTAACGTCTCACTTTAATATGTAAATAGGAGACAAAGAAATACATTACTTGTTCCTTAATTGCTCTCAATGTATTACTGTATAACTGTGAGGAAATGTAACCCCTCGCCTGAACATTCTAATGTGAGGGATTTTTTCTATGGAATATGCAAAGTACTTCTGGTTTCATAGACATATTGATTATTGTGGAAAATTGAAGCTAAAAAGAAATCACTTCACCTTTAAAGGAGATGTCCAATGACCAAAAAAAATTGACCTTTCCATGGAAGATAAACTCTGTACATCTTCCTACACAACCAGTTAGGACTCATTCAATTGATGTTTATATATCGTAAAAATACATCTTAGCACTAGAATGTGCATGACCCCTGACCTCCTCTGACATCTTAATTAATTATTCCCAACATAAATCATGCTCAAATTGTGATACTAGACTATTCTTAAGCTATCCAGTTTCAAAACATTTCACTTGCGCCATCAGACAACCCCTTTAATAAGTGCTGGCAAAATGCACTTGAAATCTTGTACAGCCATGCATCCACACTGTTCCTGTAGGAGGAACCGAGGAGGGTTGTCTTTCATTTAAATTTCAAATTTCTCAACGTGGAATATATCCATACAAGATTGAGCCTCATATGGTTAAACTATATACTAGATTGAGTAGTGAACACTCATGCCTTAATGCCCATTAACTGTTATTAAACCTCAATCCTTATACAGCATCGTGAAAAACCTATAGAAATAGTGTACCTTCGAATTTTTCAAAAGTTGTGGTCATGGTAAATTAGAATTTTTCAAAAGTTGTCGTCATGGTAAATTAGAATTTTTCAAAATTGTTGTCATGGTAAATGAGACCCTACATATACCTTCATAAGTTTTATTAACCTATCTATATATTTCTAAAACAGAGCAATTTCGACCAGAAACGATACTTTAATTCATATCACGAAAATGTGATTCACATAACCGTATATCAAAATTATGTACAATATTTCCAGGAACTCTGGGGCAAACATCTAACTAATGATTCAAAAAAGATCTAATTTGAGGAAAATTTAACTGCAAGATACATCAAAAGTACTTTTAAATTACTTTCTTACTTTCTCTTCCCTCTTGTGTGTTTGTTAACATTCTTTTTGTTCATCACCACCGTTACAAAAAATCATAGAAATGATGGTAATTTTTGTTAATCTCTGTGGAAAACATCCAACTTTAGTCTTAATTTGTTGTCATTCATCTCAAAGTTTATCCTCCCACGAGGTGTGTAAATAAATTAAAGATATTGACCAGCCGGTTTTATTCCTTTCATACCAAACGTATTTGTAACACATGTCCGCAACTACTGTACAGATGCTTCAGAGAATTGTTAACGGTTGAAGGTACTGTTCAACTTTATGTAAGGTGTGAAGAAAAATGCTTCATCAGGAGAGGGAATGGAGGTGGGAGGGGGGGGGGGTTGAAAGACCAAGAACTGTCAATCAACTGATTGAATCGTCCAAGGGTTTAATGAATTTCAAGTACCTATTGTAGGGAATTTAGAGATATAAAAAAAAACGTTGTATATCCATCAAAATAGCGTATCCCTGACATAATAAAGCTATCTTGAAGATGCAAGAAGACACATGAATCATATCCAGAAATTGCTTTCTCAAATAATGACTTTAGACCTCGACTAATGAACACCATTGCAGCGAAAACAAAAGGTCAAAAGTTTTCAATATGCCACCAACACAATCACTGTCGCTTAACACATACCACATGTACACACACTTTTAAACACACCCACGCAGAGAACTGCCACAAATGCTGAAGGAAGCTTCAGACAGATCAAGATGAACCACTTTAATATCGGTTGAATAATCAGCAACCAATTTGCATTCCAACAAATGCTCTATATCTTCTGGAGATGGATTTCCTGATCCTTGTTATCTAAAGTTTATTTTAATTGGTCAGTGCTGACCCCTATTAATTTTAACTTAAGCTTGTCCAGCAGGAAAGGTTGGTATCTTTTGTACCGATGTCTCTCTGCATAATGCTCTTTGTTAGTGTCAACAAGAAAGCAATTTGATATGTATACATCAATCATGCATGGGCCATTCCATATCCGCACAAAGTTTTATTCATAACTGTTAAATGATATATGAAAAATGCATTTATATTAAAGTGGACATCTAATTACAATAGGGCATAGACACTAATACTGTATTGACATTTTATTGTGAAATGCAAAGCAAACTTTTTTTGAGAAATAATAGTTTATTTATTACAATTTAAGAGAATTGCTTGCTACAGGGAGGAAATATTTATATTAATATTTATAATACAAATATGGACCAAACAAAGGAAAGAGACATCAAAATGTCGACTGAATCCTGAATCTATGATATGATATATATGTATGATATCATATATATATATATGATATATATTCTCACCACTTTAAAATAACAGCCAGAGTGAATGCCCTCATCCCAGTGGTTATTTTATTGTCATTGACAAAATCTCAACCAACATTGAATTGATTTTATGGATATTTCTGTTGCCAACAATATTATAGTTTATATGGTAAAGAAGTTTACATATTCCAATCTGTATTAAAGTGAAAATCGTATCTCAATATCTTGTGCCATATGGTTAAGTAACCTAGATTTAGACTGGCTAATCCTTTCCTTATTCCAAGAACTGGATTAGCGTTGATGGTCTGTGATGTCATCATGACACGTGTTCTTTTGAAACCTTTACTTTTCTAATATTATAATCTTCTTGTTGATTTGTCATTTAAATGTTATAATTTGGAGTGTTTGCTTATTTGTCAAAGTTTCTCCATATTTTAGCGAGCCATCAAACTGCAGCTTTTTCTAGAAATGATTTAGATATTACCTAGAAACAAAAGAAAAAATAATAATTTCAGCTCAAATGCTATGACATGACATCATTTAATCTACTGTTGCCAGACGCATAAACAAAAGTTCACACAATTTGGAAACAATTCATATATTTGCCATAATTTGCTATCATGTCATGGTTTAATCCTACAGAGAAAGAAAATGACCGGCAATGTTGTTAAGCAATCAACTTCATTAACAGGGAATATCCCTTTTAATTAGACATACAACTAAAGAGAACTGTTTTAACACTCTGCTTATACCAGTAAAGTTATATGACCATTAAATTTGACAACTTTTAGTCATGGAATGTTATGATCTCTACTTCCACTTCATATGGCCAATTTCCTTTTTTATATAACTTTAGCTCAATTGTATTATTGAATATTCCATTCCTTTCCTCGGTTTTATCAAAATTAACATTTTCAGTTTCGTAGTCCACTTAATATCAACTTTATTTCATTGTTCTTTTCTCTCCCCGTTGATGAATTTGGTGAATATGCTAAAAACCTCTTTACAAAATGGTTCCATCATAGATGAGCATAAAACTGAGTGTGTTTGCATTCATGTGCAAGGCAGACATTGCAGCATGTTTGCTTTTTTGCGATGTGAAATTTTTTGCAGACACCTCGACAAGCAATATTAAAAAACATTAGAACTTAGGAAACACTTGTTCGCATATCTTGATCTCAATTTTCTAAGGGCTCTTCATGATTACATCTGCAGACAATTGCCCAAGTGCATCTACAATCTAATGCTTCTGGCAATGAGTACCTCAATATTTGACTACTGATATTAAAATAAAACTGTTAGCAAACTGCTTATCCACTAGAGAGCCTGTGTAGGAGAATGTGAAAAGTAAGTTGGCCTGACGTTACTTATATTAAAGTAGCTTGTGAATGTTTCCACAGTTGGTTCTTGAAATCTTGTTCGTATCTCAATCAAGCTAGATTAACACTTCCAGTTTCGAGCAAGTTTAAACTTAAGGACTACAAGCAAGATCATCTCATCTGTCGAGGACCATCATAACCCATTAAAGACAATGAGAACTAATTATGCGATTCAAAGACCACACCAGAATAAAATATATTTCCCTTTCTGAAATGTCACCTCTAATGTATGCAACATAACCAAAACAACATCTCAACTTTGTACTAACAGAAATGCACAAAACTGCCGATCTACATTAGACCAGACTTACTATAATGACAAGCCTTGAGATGATGTGGATTCTGAGGTCATAGGTCACACAGGTTAATACTAGGGAATCATACAGATAGATTAGATATGTGCTGTCTTGGTTCAATGAGAACAAGACAACAATAGAGCTAAACTCATTGGATGTCATTTTTCATTAATCTATTTATGGCTTAATTATCGGCTCTTTAATATTTTAGTGAAACCCAGGACTACTGCTAATGTGAAGTTACTTACTTGAATATAATGAATGCAATAACATTATAACAACTACGTATGATGGAACTTAAGTCTCTTTCAATTTCATTTGTATTTTCCCCATCTTCTGCTATAATTAGTCACAAGCTGGAGAGCCATCCGTGGACCATTACATCCCTTCCAAGTATCATGATAATGATACAATGGGGGGGGGGTTGGTGGGGGGGGGGTTTAAAGAAATCCTGTACACTTTTGGTGATAGAACGAGAAGGATGATAACCAAACTTACAGGGAGTTAAGGCCACTGAGGTCATACAGTGTCAAGAAGGTAATCAGTTCACTCTTAACATGGTAGAACCAGACGACTGAGTTTGTGGGGAGACAGGTAAGCATATAAATTACATTAAAATTTAATAAAAGAAATTACATCTCATCTATCAAAGTGGGACATATTCACTCTTGGACTATATTTAGACCTCAGACTGCCATCAAATTCTATTATCTCATCAAACCTAACAAGATTCATCGTCATCGTGACCCTCATCATCATTATTATCATTATATTATTATTATTATAGCTTAACTTCATTAAAGCTTAACTTCAACATAGATATCTGTCTATAAACAAGTCTACTGAAGGAAATTGGGTAACTTAAGTACTGTATGAATACTACTTCACAAATTCGATCCACTCTTTAATTGGCGCCTTTCTCTTTTATATGGCAATTCCTTACACATCAACCTACTCAGTAACTTCCAGAGACAAAAAACTTGACACTCTACTTCAACACATTTGGCAAGTTGATTTTAACGCTCATTTAACATGTGACTCAATCTGTTCCATAGATAGCACAACGTTTAACATGGAAGTGCTTCCAGAAGCAAAATTTATCTATATAACTTTCACGGTAACATTTATTGACATTGCTTTCCATTCTCATCCTCTCACAGTCTCCTTCAGAAAGTTACAAAGACGAGGCAAAATGAGAATCAACCAGTTCTGATTGGTTCTTTGGAGATAACCAACCTGATTTTCAGTGTCGTTGACAACCATTCCTCGTGCTTGTTGAAGGAGGTTAGCCAAGATGCAATTTCCTGTGAAACAGAAACGGAAAAGAACAATTTGAAGAAAGGACGACAAACACACAAACTTGGAGAGAAAATGATCTTGAAGGTAATATGTCAAAGCGAGGAGACGGTAAAGAAAGCACAAAATAAGTACAAGAGAAAACTTGGAAAGTAGAGGACATCTCTTCGCTAATAGTCATTTTCCAGGCCAACTTGAGGGATGAAGACACTTTAGAAGGGAAAATAAAACTGGCCAGGAAAAATCGTCAATTTCACCGTGCATATACAGTAGATATATTAAAAATTGCATTTAGTACATCAAAACTAATGAATAAATTCATCGTTGGTAAAATTCAGCATGACCTACGCTGACCGCACAAATGTATTTACAGTGTTATCTGTTTGATGAGTTATTATATTGCAAAAAACAATTTATATTATGGAATGATAAGCAAAATAAGCCAAATAGTTTTCAATTGAGGTGCACTTTGCAGGTTAGAATTTTGTTTTATTTTTGCTTATATATTCTTTTCCACATTTTTTTTTTTTGTGAGAGGGAGAGACAGAGAGAGATTGGAAGCTTTTCCAGAATACTAAATATTATGTCTGGATGCTCTTATTTATTCATTCAAGGGCTGTAAATTGGCAACAATCTGACCAAGCTTGTTTGTGTAACATTAACATCTTAATTGATACACCTAATATAACTAGCTAAGAGATCAACAGTATGTGCTAAAAACAATTCACTGCTCCTAATTCTAGTTAACTTTTTAAACAATAGCTGAAACTTTTAATATCGGTCCACATAACCTTTCAAGTTTCTAATTCTACTAATTTAATATCTACACATAGACAAGAAGACTAACACTACAGATACCTTAACACTGCATCACCACATGGAGATGAATATATCTTCATATTAATTATACAAACTTTTCACATTTCTAATATTCAAAATATTTACTTCATTTTTTTATGACAGAAGGCAGCAGATTTATGATTAATAATTAATTTCACTAACTTTTAGTTTATGAGTACCCGATAAGGACAATAACAAAGATTCACAAAAACATCCGGAGAGACGATTACTAATATGTTATGTTTCTTTTGTACACATTCCAAAAGATCATTTTGTATTTAATATTGGATGACAATTCAAAACAATTAGTTGGGATAAACTTGGTTTCACCTTTTTTGATCTGTACTCCATTCTCCTATAGGCAAGATATCACATTTCCAGTTATTTTTGGTAACATTAAGACTGCTTCCGCCTACACACATATGCTAATGTATACTTTACACAAACCTTTATATAACTTCACGCCACGACTTTGCGTCATTCTACCCAAGGCAAAGAGTTCGTGTGAACACTCCGTTGGTATCATTTGACAAGACTCAAGTCTAACTCAATCCTTGCGTGGTTCTATCTCCCTCGGGGAAGCATTGTAAACAAGTTTGATCCTCATTTGTTATGCAAATATATTGGTTTAATATTCATAATATGTAAGGAGACTATCCCTGACACCAGTTAAGTTCTTCAACTGTTAGTAATTTTATGACACTTCTGGGTAATATTTTTGCCACCAAATCCTCACTGCGAGGCCAAACAACCCCTCCTGTGCCAGAAACCTGAATTATCATAACACCTTTAAGTTTAACTGATTCCTGTCTGCTTGTTGCCCTTCGGGATCGCACTAAGACTGACAAGGAACGGAACTTGCTGAAATAGCAGAATATTGAATAACTGCACAAGATGAAGAGCAGATGACAGACAGCGAGTGTTTCAAGTCTGATGACGAACTACATCATTGAAATATATGCAATTAAAAGAAGTCACTTTGAGGGATCTAATAATCTTACTGTGTTATTAATGTTACTGATAAATAAAACAAATGTTTCATTAACATGCAATCATTCGCCTCATCAAAGCCATACTGACAACATTTAATGTTCACTTAATTGTACCGTATCTTAATGGACGCTCAAAATATCGCAGCACATGCACTTACTGTGTGCAGCTATACATATACATGCCTAGTGTACTATTTATAAGTAACATTGACATTACATGAATATTAATGTGTAATAATACTGTCATGTACACGACTGAATTGTACATGATTTTAAGTGAAGATGATGCAGTAGCTCATTCATTTCTGATAATTATATCAAAAACCGAAAATATTACTCAAACTAGTACATTCATTGAATTGATATCCAATTAACATTAATGAATGCAAATACATAGGTATTTAGTTTATTGGATTCTAAAACAATTCACCAACAACACCAAGGACATTTTGTCATACAGTAGTAGTGTTAATCACATGCAAAGCAGCATATTGCAAATTTTATACATAAAACTATGGACTGATTGTTGACTAATTCCTTAAACTTAAACCAATCAAGATATTGACCTGCATTTGTTATATCATCTTTTACATCATTTTTATGGGGAAAAGAAAAAAGAATAAATTTATACAAAATCACCGCAAATAGCAACTTTAACACAGAATTTATTTTTAGTAACTGCAATGTAACTTAACGAGGTGAAAGCTAGGTTAACAATGTGTATTTGGAAACCTTGAAAATACCATCCCCATGGTTACCGATAGCACAACATTGTTCATGATCTCTTTGTATAAAGAGAAAGGAAGAATAGAGAAGAGAAAAATCTATGAAAATATAAATATTAAGCTTTTGATAATGTCTATTGTAGAGCTCTCTAAAGCCAGGAAGTAGCCTTTATACATACGCCTTTTCTCCTCGGGGCAAACAATGTGTTTTATTATGTATTACGTGACAGGGAAATTTTCCGTGACCAAATAAATTTGCTGGTTAAGATTGGTTTTTCCAAGAAGGATTCAATAATTAACAAAGTACGAGGCCAGGTTCTAATTTTTACGTACAGTGTATCTACATCAAACTATAACGACAATATTGCTGATTATGTGTAGTAGATATAGGTGTCCATTAACAAGAAAATTCTTTTCATTTTTTAGTTGATTAACTTGATATTTTGGTCAGATACAATTGTCGGTGCGGTACATAAATAATAATAATAATAATAATAATGGTGATTTATAAGGCGTGCATATCCACCCTGAAGGGTGGTGCTCTTGTGTGCGGGAGAGAAAGAGAGAAAAGAAAGCAAAAAACAAAATAATAACTCGTACATAGATTGAGATACATTACAGCAGTTTTTACAAAATCTTTGCAGATCTGTAAACAGTTAGATCGAGTGCGTTAAGACCCAGAGCCGTAACTAATGTTCTGTTAGGACCCATACGACAGCGCCCTCTGTAAAAAAACGCTTAGATCCCGATTGGTTTATTCAATCATTTGCAGTTTGAAACTCCCACAACATACAGGGAGTTATGATTCCCCTTCACTTTAATCCCTTTATTTACACTTTTATTTAGTATTCTTGATGTAAACAAACCTCAAGCTAACCAAAGAATTCACGACTCATTCCCTGTCACACTGAACTGGTGTTGCTTACTTACTTTACCGTGACCTCAAACGATCCACCCGGCTAAAACGTTTGACCAGTCTTTCACCATTTTGTCTGAATTTGTTAATTTCTTTGCAAGTTCTTTGTAAGTTGCTTAAAGTTGATGAGAATAACTTACACTGAATCAATTTTTTTTTTTTAATATATAACATAATTTTATCAAATATAGAGGATTTATTTCAAAATTAGATTACAATTCATTAAACTCATTCAACCTTCTAATTTTTTTTATTTTTCGGAAATGAAATGAAGGTCAGTTAGTGAATATTAGTAAAAAAATTCACCATTTAGTTCAGTCTTCCATTAAATCAAATATTAATCAAATAAAAATTGATAAGTAACTTCATTATTTTACATTAAACTTAACAAGTCATACAACTGACCTACACTGGCATTTACAGATGAACAGTACTTGTATTATCATCTGATAGCAATTACCTCAATTTGAAATTTTCAGCCAGATATATATATTCCTTTTATGAAATTAACCTTGTGCGGAATCTTTCCATTAAATCCTCCTAGGAATTTTTTAATACCTTATCCCACTATCTTAATTTTCTCTAAATATCCTTGCTGGTCAACCTTCCGAGGTTTTAATTCAATTTAATCCTTTGTAATCATCTATATATCTCTTTAATTCCAAACTGACTTCTGGTTTGTGATAACATTTATCATGTTTCTAAAAAATTAATAAATTTGTCTTATTCAGTTTCCATATTTGTACCTAAATATGCTGACAAGACAAAATTATCCTTTTTTTTTATTTTTTTTTTTTGTTAAATATTTTCAACCATTATGTCACTTCTTTGAATTCCTACTTTCCTTTACAATGGGGGAAAAACTGCTGAAGACCAAATTCTTTCAACACTTTCTATAGTTAACACAAAAATTGATTTATGTTGTTTGAGTTACCATAGGAACCATAATTAAATATTGGACCGGAGTCATTCGGGAGGGAAATTTTCAGCACCTCTGGCAATGTATATATATGATACCCCGAGACTAGATTCCCAGCAGTGAGAGGGAATCCTCCACCAAGACACACTTAAAACTTGAAGTCAGTCTATTAATTCAATTTCCTCAATGTGAGAAGTTATGACCGCAATTTGGAATAATCGTGCAGGTCTCTGATGAATGCATATTAAATTATTTATACAATTGAACTATCATTAGAGAAGCATAGATACGCATGGTAACCTGCATTGGTATCTGTATCATTACATACAGTAGTAACGTCAAGTAACCTCCAATAAATAAAAGCCGCAACCTGAAATAACCATACAAACACAAGACAACCTGGTAACGATATAAATATACTAAAATAAGATATTTTCGCTTGGGAGATATCCTAGTTTAACAGTCATGTCTGAGAGCTGCCTTTTTGTAAATCTGTGATGTCATAGTGCTCTTCTGATGTGTTGATCTTAATATTTACATATATATATATATATATATAGAGAGAGAGAGAGAGAGAGAGATGTGAAAAGTGCTGTACTTTGGTACAGACAGGTAAGTAGTTGAGCATATTAACAACTTGCTCATGAAAAAAGTGAGGAATAATATCAAAATAGTTGAAATAAATTTCAACAATGTTACTTATAGCGATTTATGCACTTATAACCTACATACAGATCTTTAGGAAGTGTATTCATCATTTTGATGTTCAAAGTGTGTGTCTGTAACATTTCTATGGAGTTCAGTGAACTGTCTTCTTCCAGCTCTAAGCTGAGCTAACTACGTGAGAAAGCTTTTCACACCCTTACAGCAATTCTCCGTCACAATTTAATTCAGTCTGTCAACAGATACCACTTCTGCTACCTCTTAACGGCAAAATGATTCCGGAAAGTGTAAAATGCAATTTTAGTGGCTGTCAGATTATATCACACATCTGATAACTTTCTGAGATGAAGAATCAGACACCAAGATCACCTGCATCTCTTCATCCTGCTGAATGTTTCACATAATGTGAATAACTCAGGAGAGCAAATTTAAAGGGGAAAAAAAAACACATTCAAGCATAAACTGGTATGAAGTTGGCACAATAGTAGACTTGAAATGAGTCAATGTGTTCCATTACGTTGATATTCTACACATTGCTTTACTTCTGAACGGTATTTTCGAAAGGAGCAGAAAGTGGGCAGTGTTTCCCTGAAGTAGGAGTATAGGGTGGAGTGCTAAAACGTTTCCAGCCATGCAGCTTCTTACGTAGATGAGAAAGTGCAAATGTAGTTTGGAGACAGGTAAGGGAGGATCAAAGTTCTTTTGGGGGCGGGCGAGGGGTGGGGAGAGAGGAGGAGAGAAGGTGTTAAAGGAAATTTAATTTATACAAAAAAGTACAGTAGAAATATTAAACATGAGGCATCTCCAATGTCTTAATCATCTCTTTATCTTTAGATTCATTCAATTGATCAATTACCAGAATCAACGTTAATTTTGTAAATATTATCAGATATTATGAACGGAAGACAGGTTTCATTTTTATCACGTTATTCTGACTACAGTAGATGGAGTTAAGTTAAGTCTGTCAGAACAGTGAACTATGTGAAATGAAAACTAGGCATAAGTATAAGGTCTCTCACTATGTGAAAATGATACTGGGCAGAAGTATATATGACCTCTCACTGTTCATGCTTCAGGTTTGATTTCTTTTCAAAAGTTTTGTCAGAATTAATCAATAAATATTTGGAAAGATTCACTTTTATACAGGTCATTAGGATAGCCCTCCCCCAAATATGCTAGTCACTCGTGCACCAAATTATATTAAAAATATACTTACATCAAAGTATATTTTCCTTACTGAGACAATTAATTGTCTAACTTAAAACTGCTCATCATCTGCAAGTAACTAAAAAAGGAAACCAACAGGAGAGTACTTTTGAAAACTTTTCACAACTTTTAAGTGAGCTAGTACTGAGGACTTTTATAATATTATAACATATGACTGAAGCAGCAATTTTGTAGTTTACAGGTTGGTTGGTACAGAATACCATATTACAAATAAATGTTTTTCCATATCTCATGTTCAAGTCATATCCAAGGACTGCAGTAAGAGCATGGCAACTCAATATGTCAAAGACATATCACTCGGCCAATGACACTGGAGGTCATGAATAATAACTAAATTGTTATTAACAAAGTTACCATCTATAAAGTTGTTCTTTGGCAGATTTAACACCGTGCACCCTCCTCCTTTAATCTGATGTGACTCAAATTGTACGATTCACCTCATGTAATTAATTCATCAGATTTGGTGACACAATGTAAATAGGAGCTTCCCTCTGCCGGCCGCGACGGCAGCCACACGGCAAGCATGCAAAGAATCCAAACAGCTTGTGGCATTTCATCCCTCTGCCTCGTGGAAGCATAACAGAGGATACAATCTCGCACTTAACTGATGAAATCCACGTCAAGAACTCCATCATGGCAGAATCAACTTACAGCGTAAAGCTGTCACGACTTCCTTGGCTCTTTCAAGTAACTAGAAAATATTGCAAACAGACCATTATAATGTCCTCCAGGACCTACTTGAGGGATTTGAGTGTTTTCATGTGTCAATACTTGGGTTATTAAGCTTGGATTCTATCAACAACATGCATTATCCAACACTAAGGCATTATCGAACACTAAGGCATCAAACACTAAGGCATTATCCAACACTAAGGCATCAAACACTAAGGCATTAACTAACACTAAGGCATTATCCAACACTAAGGCATTAACAAACACTAAGGCATTAACGAACACTAAGGCATTAACAAACACTAAGGCATTAACGAACACTAAGGCATTAACGAACACTAAGGCATTAATGAACACTAAGGTATTATCCAACACTAAGGCATTAACGAACATTAAGGCAGTATTCAACACTAAGGCATTATCCAACACTAAGGCATCAAACACTAAGGCATTAACTAACACTAAGGCATTATCCAACACTAAGGTATTATCCAACACTAAGGCATTAAAGAACACTAAGGCATTATCCAACACTAAGGCATTATCAAACACTAAGGCATTATCGAACACTAAGGCACTATCGAACACTAAGGCATTAACGAACACTAAGGCATTAACGAACACTAAGGCATTAACGAACACTAAGGCATTAAAGAACTCTAAGGCAGTAGCCAATACTAACTAAGGCACTATCGAACACTACTAAGGCATTAAATAACTCTAAGGCATAATCAGACACTAAGGCATTTACCAACACTAAGGCATTAAAGAACACTAAGGCATTAACGAACACTAAGGCATTAACGAACACTAAGGCATTAAAGAACTCTAAGGCAGTAGCCAATACTAACTAAGGCACTATCGAACACTACTAAGGCATTAAATAACTCAAAGGCATAATCAGACACTAAGGCATTTACCAACACGAAGGCATTAAAGAACTCTAAGGCATTATCCAACACTCTTATCGGTAGAAATGTTCACTTTTAAATGCTAGTCCTACGGCTAGTCCTACGGCTAATGTCTAACATTATTTGTCCATGCCACACTGCCTACATAACATTGATTTGTCTACAGTCAAACATAATTCTTCTAGCATTCAATGCTTCAATAGGAGTAAAACTTTGCCACTCTTTAAAATCCTGATGTTGCGATGTGAGATTGAGTCGTAGTATTAACGCCTGCAGAAGCTAGTTATAGTACTCTCAAATCTGAACAACTTTAAGGTTACAGTGTTAAACATACTTCTATTCAGAATCTAACCTTGAACTTTTCACTTCTCCCATCACTAATTACAACGTTTCTTTATGAAGGACAGCAATAAGATCAGCTACTGTTAGGAAAGCCTCTCGACTATCTTGACATTTAAGAGCAAAACACTTAGAAATCTCACATCCACTCTAACTTCAAAATCAAAATTAATGAATTGCCACACTAAGTTAAGATTGCAAGATTTCGTAAGTTCTGTTTTGCCGCCTAATCTCAACGCACAGAGTCAAACTATAGACTCAATTACTAACAACAAACACAACTAGAATGTGTACTACTCCAATGTCCAACTCTTTGAGTTACACTGCAGCCTTTTCTTTGTTATAACATAATTACTACATAGTTGAAATATTGTTGGAAAAATCGGTTTCTTCATTGTAATGGAAGGAAATGACATAATTTCGAAAGCTACATCATAACGACCGAGAGAAATATGCCATTCAAGAGAAGGGACCTAAACAGGCAAGACATGTAAGTGAAATTAGTCCTTGAGGCCTAACGTTCGTAAACAATACAGAGATTTGATTGGTGCATGACCTGTTGGGCGGGGCTTGCAATTTTTGATTGAAGTTTCTAGAATCTACGGACACGTTAAAAATTCGGGCAAATTTTATTCAGCTCAAAATCTTTAACGACAGATAACTATAAAAAGAATGAATATTGATATGAAAATTGCATAGACAGGTGTCATTTTCACTGAGCTTTTAGTGCAGTAAGCTGGAAAGGTCGAAGATTAAATTTGGCAACAAGCAAGTCTGAGACTTTAATATGTTAGTTCAAACAACCCTATTAGTGTCCCATTTATGTTAAACACTTGATACTGGTCTTTTTTTTAGGGGGGGGGTATTTCATTTTCTAAATAAACATAATGTCCAGTCTTATGCATCCCTGTCAATACTTTGAGTAGTTCACACATTAAACAGCGTTACATTCACATAATTCCTAACAGTAAAGACCTAGATCGTCTGCTAAGCCTGAGATACACAGTAAGAATTCCCAGGTCAATATTTGGAAGACATCTTTCATGTCTCATCTAAAGAGTTATACGACAAAATTTGTTGAGCTCGTAAATTATCTGGTAGACATAATGTGAAAGCTAGTATGCAAAATTGATGACAGAGCCACAGACAGAGAAGCGGTTTATCTTCCTGCGGGAGAGCCGAGATGAAAATTAAGAAACTCTCATAGCTCCCTCTCTCTCCTAGACAAATCATCTCCACCTTCTTGATTGGTCAACTGATTCAAGAAGTTTGCAGAAAAATGTTGGAATATCAGCCACAGAAAGATATAGGTAAGATTTATACTCACCCAGAAAAATACAAGAGCAACAGCTATATAGTGTTTATCTTTGTTGCTGTTGTTTTGTTTTTGATATCTTTTGCATAACTTGTAAAAATCACGGTCAACATCTCCTAAGGACTCCTCAAACATTTACTGGTCTGTGTTTTAACCAGCGATGACAGTATACATACCTGCCTGCAATATTAAACAAGCACTTTCCCATCTAAATTCTTAAAGCTAGGGAGCTGGTAGTATTTTAGTACTGTGTCACATATACCCCACGTTTGGAACATCGCCCACTTACATCGCCCACTTACTTCTAAATCTGCCATTTAGAAATACAACTATGTGTGTTTCAACATACTTTGACATCCGAGGCTATCCACTTGGTTTTTGGTTTGATTTTCTTTTGGACTAGCGATATTCACCATTTAACACGACTTTCTTCACCAAATGCGAAGACCCATCAATGGTCATACCAGATGTACCAACGGCGTGTTGGGATAATTTGTCAATGACGTAATAATAACACGCTACACTGTCCTGTCATACTGTCCTTGTAAGTAGTCATACTAACAGTATAAACAGTTCCTAATATATATCTGATTGTAAGGCCAATACTACGCTATACTGTCCTGTCATACTGTACTTCTAAGTAGTCATACTAACAGTATAAACAGTTCCTAACATATATCTGATTCTAAGGCCAATACCACGCTATACTGTCCTGTCATATCATACTGTACTTCTAACATATCAACAGTATGACCAGTTCCTAACCTTTATCTGATTCTAATGCAAATACCACTCTATACTGTCCTCCCATGTCATGCTTCAAAGCACTCGTACTGACAGTATGAACAGTTCCTAACCTTTATTTGATAAACACATGATAGTCATACTGCTCATACTGACAATACAGTTTCTTAACATTAAAAGACTGTCTCAACTGGGTGGCCACAAATCTGGTCTAATTTAAATAATAAAGAATCTGGACTAAACAATAACATCAGAAACAGCCAACTAGTAGTAAGCCCGAATAACTTTTAGCTTGATTATGAGGAAATGCATGTGTGAATATGGCATGGAAACTGGTCCAAACTCCCACAACAATGTTCAGATTTCAATCTACACAGGTATTCATTAAGCCTTCAATTTTGGGCAATAATACCTACTCTTGAAAACCAGCATCTTTGCAGTCAGCACAAGGACAAGGAAATGTTTAATAGCAACAAGGTCCAAACCTGACTAATATTCATCCAGACTAACTAGCAGCCATCTACATAAGATTAAGGCAAAAAATGTTATGTAGCTCTTAAATATTTCCTCATTCTTAGTGATGGCTGGTTTCAAAAAGAACTGACAGACGAGAACTGAGTATAAAGTAATATCGGCAAAATATTGTAAAGATCTCTTTCTACCGGGACAACAGTCTTGTAAAATCACTCCCTTTTCATTAAATATCGACCCTATCTTCTATATAGACACCTTCACTAATAAAATGGAAGCAAAACTGACCAGATTTGAGAAGAGAGATGAAAGAATACTTTGGTAAAACCAATTTCTTGCTAACATCAAGGTCACTCTAATATATTGCATATATATGGTATTTGTGCATATATATATCCAATAACAGCCCATATCAATCACGCACCGAAACCATTTCTAAAGGTTCTTAATTAACTTCTCTTAGAGATGCTGTTTTGTTTTTTTTTGTACAAAAGATCACTTTTGGAAGGCTTGAAAACTAGTACAAACAGAAGTGATCTTTGCCAGTAATCAGACTTGAAACATGACTTAGAATCCATAAGCTTGACAGTTTCCCATTACTTCACAGAAACTGAAACTCACTAATCAAAAGATTTCTTCCATTTCTATCTATCACTAGTTCTATATTATAATCAATAATGCTGACTGTTTGGGATAGGGGGGGGGGGTGAATGTGGAATCTTCCATAAGATGCATTTTACATTAGGTTGTAGTGATGCATCATTCTGACTGAACTATGTAATATTTATATTTAAGTTGGATACTGGAAAGCTAGTCAAAAGAGAGCTAGGTATGCCGCTAAGAACAATTTGGTCACCGCTACCCCTCAAGTTACGAACCGTTTATTAACGTAACTACAGAAAAATATTTTGTTCTACATGATTAATGTTATAAAATGTAAAATCATCTTTTATATGCAAAGTTTTTAAATCTTTCACTGGTGATGCAGTGTTCGATGGACTATTGGCAACATGTTATGCTAATGTATAATTCTGATGAACTCCAATATGTAGTTAACGTGTCATGTTTTCACATTCCAAATACCAAAATCTTTCCTTTAACGGACAATAATACTAGCAATACTATACTGTGACAAGTTCAAAGAAGAATCCAGCTTCAGACCTTACCTGGAAGATCAAAGATGGTTCTCAAGCAACAACACAAATCTACCACAGAAGATATATTAATGAATAATTGCATTGAACAAATTGCTTGTGTTTGTGTTTGTCAAAGAGAACAATTCTATGTAGCAGATTATCATAGGAATAAGCAATGAACATATACGTAGGAGTTAATGTATGGCATGCAAGGACATATATATGTCATATGTCATATGGCATATAAAATAAGTATAATAATAACAGACATATCTGTAATTACTATTATTATCATTATTACATCAATTATTAAAGTTTATAATTCAGCATATCAGTCCAGCTATGCAGGCAGACCTCCATTGGGTGTGAGATTTTCTGAAGATAACCCTAATTTTAGTATCAGAGGACCAACAGTGGGTTGTGTCCTGTTTTGGTCAGTAGAATGGATAAACACATGCAAGAATGTGAACCTGATAGATTAAGACCAGCTTTGTGTACAGCACTATGGTATAAAAGTACCACAAGCATCAAGTTAAAACGGTCCTTAAAATGTGAATACATCCAAATTAACCCCTTAAAGAAGGTGAAATAAATCTCTGATTTTTTTTATATTATAATCCTTCTGTTCTATACAGTAGGTGAGACAACAAATGGACCTACACTATTCCTTTAACACACATAACCAATACTTCTCAGACGGTATAGGCCGATACCATACAATGCTTGACATTTATCAAGTCTTTGTAACTTCTGTCAGGTGGACTCCAGATGGACACTTTTTGAAATGAGGAAACGCTCTTAGCAAAAGCAAACTCTTAAGCTTACAGACATTGTGTATGGTACGAGAATGATGAAAGACATGTAGACAGACTATACTGGTCAGTGGCATTGGGAGACATCTGTCCTTAAGGTCAAAGGTTACTTAAGTTACAAATAGGCTATAAAAAAAGTGCTATATATTTTGTGTGTAGTCATGTAGCATAGTGAGTATAGCCACATAAATACTAACTTTTTCTGGAAAAGCAATGCTTCTGCACTGAGCAGGACTACCCTCATTAAATATGACAATAATAAAAACAACATTAAAAACCGTCAGATTTAGAGCTCCAGTTTTGATTCTTAAAGTGAAGCCACTTCTCTTTTCTTTTTTTCAAAATTAAATTTACGTATCATGGAAACAATAGAAACTGTTCACTTCAACTTTCACGAGAAAATTTATAAGGTGATAGTATTGAAAATAACAGGTGCAGGTTAAACCTCATCTCGCGATGGGGATATTTATTAATACTTCCCCCACCCCTACCAAACTCAAAACTTATCCCCCTCCTGGAAGATTATTGACAAAAGAAAATGTAAGTAAATTAGGCCATTCACAATTAAGAGCCTAATGTAGTGATGGATAATGTTACTCTTGTTCAGACATAAGAAATACCAAGAATGACAGAATGAGACTTCACGTACAAAAGTTAATTAACTAACGATTTCATAGTCATTAATAATATATGATTGAAATATTAACTACAGATGAGTACAGAGAATTAATATGAAAAGAATTATGAAAGTTGATGGCTTCACAGATGACAGACTTGTCATACCATGATAGTCAACCCCCATAAAAAATAATTTTGCTTTCAGATGGCACAGTTTTTCTTGCTCTGAGTAAAAAGTACAGATAGCCTCAGACTGATTGGAACTTAGATAGGTATATATATCTGTGGTTGGATATTGTACTTTACGTACATATTATATATTGTAAACGTTAAAGTTTACATTTACTATCCTTGTAAGAGTTAAGGGTACACTGTCTGGTTTATAACAAAGTGAAAACAGAGATTGCACATCTACCATTAATTATTGTATGTTTTAATAGCTACTGTGTGCATTTAGTTACAAACTTGTGTATTTCTTTCTGCAATAAGTGCTTTTACTGACTGGATAATTTTGCGACGTGTACATTCTTGTGCAAAGTTCCAAAAGTTACTGGTTTGGATATTTACGGCTGACCACCTTACCTGTCGCCCCACAACCTTAGCACTCTCATTCTACAGTGCTTAAATTGAACTGGTAACCTTTTAATGTCTCAATACGTGTTTGCTGATGAATTTCAGAAAACAAACTTCTGAAGCAGATTCAATGTTTCTTATTCTAATTGCACTTGACCAGGTGGGTTTCATGGAGAAAAGCTGTCACAATCGAAAGAAAGAAATTTATTTTCTGTTGCCCTTATGGCGCGAATGATTCACCGTAAAATCACTGCCCATATCAGCATGTTCATTACACAAATGTAACCTATATATACTCGTATCGTCCGCTCTTAAGTTCTATGCCTAACGGTCGTAAACAAAACAGAGATTTGATTGGCCCGTGATCTATTGGGAGGGGCATGCAAATTTTGAGTGAAATTTGTAGAATCTATGGACTCTTTAAAAAGTCTGGCAAATATTATTCAGCTCAAAATGTTTAACGACAGATAACTCAATAAAAATATTGATTATTAATATGAAAATTGAATAGAACGGTGTTATTTTCCCTGAGCTTTTAGGGCAGTAAGCTGGAAGGTCGAAGTTAAAATGTGGCAAACACACATTGAGACTTTAACACTGTGCGCCCTCTATGGCCGGACCCCTCCGGTCAATGCACTTCCTTCTCATTCTGGTCACCCAAAGTGCCTACATTGTTCATTTTGTTGGGTGGATTCTTATTCGACTTAAGTTACAATAATTTACTGACTGGATTTTTGAGGTCTTCATCAGTGCAAACTAAATGATGGTTAACACAAACCTTTGTTGTTCACTGTTAAAATTAATATCATTTCTTTTCTCAGTTTTGCATGCGTAGTTTTCCTATTCAGAATATTTGTATCAAATAAATACTGGAAACCAAAACCTAAAACATACTGTTTACAAACAGTGAGAATTCTTACTCCCAAGAGAAATTAAAACATTCAGTGTTAAGCCGATAATCTTTCATTATAATTAAAATGGATTTGAAAAGCTAAGACTGCTAGCCTACTTTGCATATTAAATATGTAGATGTCTTACAGCATTAATCATAATTAGCAAATGGTACCTGTTAGTGTTAGGGAGAGAAAGACTGCAACATTCATGCAGAGCTTTGTATTAGTTATATGACTGAATCTAACTTCGGAGATATGATTATTTAAGCCCCTGGTGTTCAGACTGGGGGTCCAGACACTTGTTTTCATGGTGGGCAAAACATTTCGGAGGGTCGGCCAAAAATTTGGAAGCAAACAGAAATTGTCAGTATTTGTAGAAAAAGATCTAGAAAAATATTTAAATAACTTCAAAAGTTGTAAAATATAGAAAGAATTCTCAAAAGGGGGAGGGGATATCTCCTCCCTAACAGATCCCTTCACCAAACTGTAACATACACCCATGGAGGTTTGCCAAGATGATGAATGTCAAATTTAGGGTCACTATGTAGAAACATTTGACCACCAGTGTTACATACATCAACTAGAAATGCTTGAATTCAGATCCTATGCAGACACATAATTTCACATCTTGAACGTGACGAATTGTGCGATGAACAGATCTATGTATCCGAGTTCAGGGAACAGCTCTTTTGCTTGAATTGATCCAACTTATTAATATTTAATTTCATAATCAGACAATTTCTCATTTCCTTCAAGAAGAGTTCAATTTTGGACATGCGCATAAATGGCTTGGAACTTAAATATTAACCGTGGCACTTGAACTCTATAATGGTGACTCATTGTCTGAATCAGACCATAATGATTCATTATTTATTTTTTTCTTTTATTTTTGCTTATTAATCATAGGTTTTTATTCCTACAATATCACATTTACTCTATAACTGGAAACATAGTCCACCCATTATTCTGTGTGGTGGTCTCTATTAACTCTTTGTGCACCTTTGTTCATCTTCATACAATTTTCATGATGCCTTTGCTATTGAAACATACACGTTTAATACTCCTTCACAATCTTTTACATTAATAACATATCCTTACTTTCATATTAAACAGAGAAACTGATACTTTCCAGACTCATGCAGCTGGGTGGTTTAAATACTCCTTCAATCTATGAAGGCGGCAAGATCCACAAAGATCCACAAAACATTATTTGCTTCTGTTTTTTTTTGAGATCCCAAGGTTTGTTTGTTTATTCATAGCGCACTGTAAGTATCATGAGAGCAGCTAGGTCATTGTTATTTTCATGAGCCGTGTACAGTTTGGTTTTACCTCATTAATATGAATTCCCATTTCTGGAGAAGAATGTGATAATACGGTTGTCACGTTGGCATGGTGACCCACGACAGTTAGAATGGAATAGATGAAATTGGTCATTCTGGAGGATATTTCAGAATATTTTTCCTTCTTTGATGAAGAGATAATTAATTCCTCAAAGGCCTTGTGTAGGAGGAGGGAGGGGGAGAAAAACATCAACAATGAAGAAAATACAAAAAGCTGTAAGTCTTTATCTTGGACTAAATTTACATTTAATGAAAGGATGCTGGGCCAATGATAGGATGGTTTGCCAATTTACAGTAAAATTTCTTAAATACAAACGAGTGAAAACTCAAATAAAGGACCGTTTAGCCTTTAGCAATATGGTTCTCTTATATTATAAAAGCCAATATTATGATAGGGGAACAATTGTGTTTTGTTATTTTTTTTTTTTTTTTTACTTTGAGAGTATAATATTGACCAGACAGGGGTACACAAAACTATCTCTGTTTCCTTCATATACTTGAGGACAATCCACTGAATACATTAGTATAGTACATGAAATCCAGTAATGATATGGTAATGAGATGATAATGAGATGTAAATGAGGCAGTAATAATACATAACATAATTAAATAACAGCAATTGTATTTGCAAGGTACAAGTTCAGAAAAGAAGGGGAAAAGTAATAAATTCTTTCAAAATAGTAGTATTTCCTTCCACTGGAACTAATGTGGGACTGTGGTGGGGGAGGGGTGGGAGAGGGAGGGAGGGAGGGGGTGGGGGACATGCAATGCTCCAATACTACCAACTGTCACCTAGGCAGAGTAGACAGAAAGGAGCACTATTTAAGTAGAAACAAGCGAATAGTAAAGTTCTTTTTAATAATCTGCCACAAAAAATATCCAGCCTGGTAAACAGCAAGACCACGAAAAGTAAACTCATGTCAGAGCTGAATTTGTTCAGCTGGTAGTTAAATAAACTCAAATCTATCACTTGAACTTTAGGAAGGGACAAATCTGACATATTTGTTTGATTCTGGATATAAATGGTTATGTATAAGACAAGAAAGAACTACTCACTATGAAGCGAACAAAGATGAAAGCCAAGGGTGAGAAGCAAGAGCTCCAAGGAATCATGCTAGGAGCAAGAGCGCCTAGAGAATCATACTAAGAGTAAGCAAGAGCTCCTAGGAAATCATACTTGGTGCAAGAGTGCCTAGGAAATCCTGCTAAGAGTAAGTAAGAGCCCCTAGGGACTCATGCTAGGAGCAAGACAAATTTTTAACGGTGGTCAGGTGGTCCCATCATCCGAGATGACCAAAGGAGACAGATCAGTATTTTATAATCATTTGACTACATTAGATTGACAGTGACTGGTACATATTGTATGACTGAAGTGAATTTGGTGGTTTCAAAATCACCGTCTTTAAACAATGTATCTACTCGAGATGAAAATTTCACACAAACCTACTTTTACTCTATTGAAACCCACCTGCTTGATCTTCACTATAGAAAGTAGATGGTGACCAAAATAGATAGAGAAAACAAGGACATCAGAAAATTTATCAACAATTTTTTGGTGCTTGTCGCAGAAGATCTATTTGGAATATTTGTGCACATCAAGCCAATAGTCAAAGCTTAAGATATCATGCATTTTGAGGATCAGTTCTGAGGGATTGAGGGATCCAATGGGTCATTGCCAATCCCTCATGGAAGATTCTGGGTCATGGACCTAACAGTTTGTTGCAGTTTATGATTCTCATCACCTATCTTCATGCAATTTAAAGAATAACTCAATCCCCAAAGCAATGCTACACATTTTGGGACCAATTTAGCACTTTTTTTGTCCTTTCAACACATTATAATAATGCAAAACAACATCATAGGATAAACAATGCAAAACACCATAATATGATCAACAACACCATAATAGGATAACTATGTCTCAGGCTATAAAGAGATACAACTGAAGGCTCTGTAGCTTAGTGTTACATACTACAAATTAACATAGCATGAATGAACATAGTAATGTATTATTACTCAAAGCTCTGTGAGAATCACCCAGGAAGGAATTTCAAATCAAGCTGCTACTGTATGCAAAGCCAGAGCTGAGGAGAGCATGCATAGGGATATATTAGCCCTGCAGATATTGCTATGGTAATGTCCAGCACAGTAAAAACTCACATAAGGACTCCATAGGCCAATGAAATACTTAATATCCATGTCAGGATAAAGGGAATACTTTATTACTTAGAACAATATCCGTTTATATAAATATAATTATTAAACTACACTGTATAGGATACATACAAAGTACCTGAATGAACCAAAATAAAATATACTACTAAATTAAAAGTTTATTACTTCAAATTAAAAGTTTAATACTACAAACAAGCAAATAATAACATAGGCAATGATTTAATCACCCAGATGGCTTGTAAACAACCAAGAGAATGTACTAATTACAAAATAACATTCCAGTATCTCTTACAGTACTACCATAACTTCCTTAGTCAGTACATGTAGCAGAGCACTAAACCATACAGTATTGCAAGGACAATACGGCATTTTCCACACTAAGTAATGATACACCGTACAGCTTCTTACAGCAATAATAAGTTCTTGCGTTTGGTTTTATTACTTTCCTTTTCTACTTTACTTGTCTACTTTGTATATATAGAACAGCATTTTCTGGAAATGTCCCTGGCCACCTCACATTATCTTTCCTGCAAGCAATGAAATGCTTTGCTTGAAACCAAGATTAAACTAAATTGATTTTGAGGTTGAATTTCAATTCTACCTGTATTTTCATAATTGTTAGAGAGGTTTGAGTTTAAGAAGATTTACAAAACTCACTGAATCTCCAAACACTTGGGTTTATATTGCTGGTATAAAAAATACATAGTGATCCACACAATGCCATCCAGCAAATGGGGTAGATTTGTCCAAGAAATATATATTTTTTTTTAAAAACATTTAATTCCTTTATTAATTTAAGCCCGTGCAGGTTGGGATCCACCAATCAGGATAGGTGTTAAAGCAACCACAAATATTTAAAGTGACAAAACTCCTCAAGTTGATCGATTTCTCCTTATCTGAAGAACGGCAGGGATAACTGAAATGGAAGTTAACTTTCATCAGGTGTCACAAAGCCTTTAGTGAAGATAACTGTTCAAAGAGATGTTTGCACCCTGCATATCACAAATTCTGTATACAGAACATGTCATATAACAGTTACATGCAGAAGCAAAATTGAAGAAAGATGGAACTAACGTACATAGGTGACTGACAGTACTTGGCATACTTCACCAATAGTTAAACAGATCACCATCAATCTACCACAATCTCCCTCTTCCCTAGACTTTCATTTTTTTGTTTTATTAATCAAAATTGATGAAGTCAAGCGAGTTCCAAAGTTTGTTGAAAGTAATGCAAATATCTTGAAGAATCCTTCGGAAACATCGGGAGGAATATACCGCAACATTATAAAGAATATGTTGTACACAAACAGCCTAGTGAAAATAGTTCAGAAACCAACTTTGCTGCATCCACCAGTGTTATGCACCTAAGGTCAATTATCCTGCACACCAAAACAGTATGTTACATAGTTGGCCTGTTTTTCATTTCGTGTCACCTTCATTTCACCCTCCTTCCCCTCCCCCACCACCCCCTGCCCCACCTTTGCATGCATTCAGTCTGAGTTTTAGTCTCATTTATTATTAAACACACAAACACCAACTGATACTTTAAAGATGGAATTTTGAGTCAAATAACTCTTCCTTTAAAAGCTGCCCTTATCAAGACTGATGTTGTTAGGTGAGAGGGCCTTAAAGCTGTCAGAAGACACCTCCATGTTGCTCATAGAAAACCAGCACTTACTCATAACAATAACAGGCAAGTGACCTCAGCTGACAAACATCGTGAGTAGCAATAGAAAATCTATCAGAGTAAATTAGCCAGCGGATCTGTTATTCAGTCTTCAGCGGCTGGATGAGGCGTCGCTTCATCAAAAAGTTGTAAAAACCACGCGAATACTACTTTATAGGCCTTAAGTGCTACTAACATAGTGCAGTACAGTGCAACGAACAGGAAATACGATTTAACTTAAAGACAACCCAGTAATATTCCAGTCTTCCAATGGCCGCCAACGTGACAGTAATATTTATGGTAGAGAAATGTAATTCTACACTACTGGTTTGGGATGTTTGACTCTAGATCTATAAAATAAACTGATTTGACCAGATACTCCTAAAACTTACTGGTGTGGGTATTTATAAATGAAGATAGATTCAGATGGACGAGGTTGATGACCTTAGAGAGGGGGTCGCTGAGGGTGCAGTACATTATGATTATTGTGAACACTTTGTAGACATAGTAGATCGAAGTGTATAAATATATAGGAGACAGGTAAGAGATGGGAGAAGTAATAAAATAATCCCTTCCTTGGTCCAGGAGGTGGATTAAATGATTTGTACATTATACACATTAATACTGTACACAGTTTCTAGTTCAACTGCCACGATGACATCACAGCTATCTCGGCTGATACATACTTGTATATAACTACACCAAAGTCTAAATATCTGTTTCTCTACAAATCCAAATGCTATAAATAGGATGTAACTTTGACCAAAAGATGCAGATAACTTCTGTCAGTATTGGTGAAAAATGGTATTTGGATTTTATCCGTTTAAAATCCTATTTTACAATTAACCATTATAATCATGACCATCTCACCAGTTCTGCATGGATTCTAATGCCAAGCCTTATCTCTCTTCGAGGACGCAGTCAAATATGTCTCTTTGCCCCAAAAATTGCAATCAGTTCATAAAATTGACCAAGGGCTTTATGACAATAACATCCTCTGTCCAGAATCTTATATGCAAATTGGGTAATGCATATATGCACAGTATGTCTGGTAGGAAAGTTTCGTATGATGAGGCACAGATATTTATTTGCATTGTTCCAAACAGTTACAGACCTGTTTCTATATTCTTTAAGTACTACAGGGTTAGACAGGTAATACAGGATGTGTGAGAAATTTTGATAAAATCACCCTTCTGTTAATTGGTTAATTCAATTTAGTGGAAATTGAATCTAAAAAGTAAGTAAGTAAAACTTTATTTCTCCAAAAATGAAATTCATGAAATTTGTTTTTGTTTTTAAGTATGTGACAAATATGAACACCAACTTCAGAGAAAGACCAAAATATCAACATAACAATGAATGGTTGTATTCAAGTGAGTTTAGAAGGCAGTAATGATGTAGCTAGTCCAAATTTGCCGGCCATTATTGAACAGCATGTGAGATGAATTATCCCCGCCTCTTCTCTTACTATAATTGTGGATGAAGATTTAGGTCTCCTCAAGTCAGCAGTCATGTATCTTTCATTGATGTGATTAATGTAACAGGAAAACTCCAAACTCACTTGTGTGCAATGTTTACAAACTGCGATATTTTAACTTGTGTCCAAGCGCCAATATGCCATGTAATACACCCTAACCTTCCCATATTGGTAACTGGTATAGCGCCCCCACTGACCCACTCCATGATCAATGCCCCCAGTCTCTTTCTTCCAAATCCACCATTATGAAGACTTAAACCTGAAGAAAATTCCACATAATCAAAGAAGGAAGTTAATCCTCACATGGTGTTAAGTCCGCATATATAATATGTTTCTCCAGACATTTTCATAGGTAAATTACACAGAAATTAAGGTATCGAAAGGAGTATTAATTGAAAGTAATTAACAAAAAAGAAACTGTTGAGATACGCCTTCTGTATCTGTGATCACAGTTTCCTGTTGGTAATGTACAATCCTTCCTTAGGGTGGACAGACGATTCCCCCAAACGAAAATGAAAGAAAATTTATAACTTTTTATAACTAGGTCGGCTAGATTCGCTGTGGATAAAACAGTCGACTTGACAGAGTATGATAAACTAAAATTAAGAATGAATTGATTGCTTCGAGGCAATGAGGCTGTCACCTCTACAGTACTGTATCAGAATATTTTATCCACTAAATCAACCATCTTAAATTCAAGAAGTTTGATCTACTTTCTCAATTTTCAGTCCTTTTTCCCTTCTTTTTTTCTTTTTCTATTTTTCTTCTTCTTTTTTTTCCTTTTTTTTTTCCTTTTTTTTTTTTTCTTCTTTTATTTTTTCACATGTGTGTTTGTGGGTTTTTACTTATTAAGTATTCTGAAATGATATTAAACCATTCCACACAAAAAGTTATTCATAGCCTTATATCCCTAAAGACATCTCTTATAGTGAAATCTAACAGAGTGAGATTACGAGCTGGTCATTCACACCTCAAATTACATATTACTAACAGTGTGCAAAGGTTCCCTGCAGTAACAGTACTAAGCTGTTCAACTAAATATCTTCTCCAAGCTTCCAGTTAAACCTCATCGAGAGACACGCAAGACCGGGATCATGGCGACAACATATCATATCATGTCTTTATCTTCCATAATTAGCATCTATCAATTGGTTTGTCAATAGAGTTGGGGTTTTCTTTGTGTGAGAAATGTTTCAACATTATTAAGTAGTGCTTGTGATATAAATCTAACAATGAAATGGAATTATTTTAAAATGGCTAAAACAAGTAAGGATTGCAAAAATAGCTATGTAGACCTTTATTAGCTGTGCTAAACAAGAAACTTCAGCACGAGGGACGGACTGAGTTTCTTTCAACTGCATATAATATTCATTTTAAAAAAAAATTAAATAAGGAATGAATTTTAAGGATTCCATGGAACAAAAGCTGTTAAAATCTGTTTAAATTCACGGCAAATACCTTGTTTAGAAACAGTAAGTGCATAAGAACGTTAAAGGCCTGATGTCTGGATAAGATCTACAGATGGAGATGGACACCAATAAATTAACTTAATAATTAATTAACAAAATAATTAATTAGATAAATTAACAGACTGATTAATAGAAGGACTTGTAACAGTTGGTTTAAAGATGAACATAGTGCATCATGTTACACCACTTTTATCCTAGCTATCCTACATGTTCCACCATTCATAGGATGTTACTGTGCTCCCAGCATGCCCTTTCACATTATATCTACTAGTATTTACCATAATTTATGCCCGCATGATGTAAAGCCACTCACTTTAATACTGTTCTAATTTACTACTATTGTACATGCTCCCATGGAACAGGGATTCCAACAAGCTAAAGAACATGCCAATATCTTCTACTTGATCTTTCTGGAAAAAAGTTCTATACACACTTTAAAGAAAAGAGTTGAGGGAATCAATTTTCCTTGAACGCCACTCTGGATCAATACCGACCATTGAATCCCTGGATGACACCCCAGTGCTACTCGCCTCACACCTTTTCTCACGCTGTCGATAATGAGACAGCTACAGTAGGGATTGCCAATGGGATTCAATCATCACACAAGAGAATATCCAGATTTGTGAGAAGCAACTTGGCAAAGAATGGATTTACTCTGCCATTTCAAGGGTCCTTGAAGAGGGTACTCATCTTGGCAGGGTCATTGACAACTTCATCCGGGTTTGAACCTCTTCCACCCTGTATGACCATCTGTAGGTTTCATCTGTCCTCTAAATGACACAAATACACACAGCATGTGTATGAGGAATGTTACCTCTAGTCAGCATCGTTTCCAGGAAACTTCCTACTTTATAGACCATTGTACTAATGTGAGCAGACAATGTTACTATAACTGACTAATTATATCTTAGGTTGCCAACAGGCCTGTAGTACCAAGTCCGATGGTGTATGTGATCTCTTGCATTCAATCTCAATAAGACAATGCACCAATTTGGATATCATGGCTGGCACAATGACCAACAGACTATTGTAACATACATTGTACAAAGTTGAAAGTTGTATTAGTTTGTCTTCTTATTTCATCACAGTGTGTAGCCAACAGTAATAATCTTTTGTCAGTAATAATATTACTTATTTCTTTACGATTTGGTGAGCAAAGTAAGATGCAATCACCCGTTCAGAATTTTTGTTGGTCAAACAAACTTATAAACTTCTGCTGCTACTGTAAGTGATGTATGGTAACGTCTTACCTGAACTGACCTTTAATTCATACATTACAATTTTCTCAAATTTGTACTAATTTTGCATGAAATTTCTTTAATTCATAATTATTTCTTAGCTTAATTTGCACAAATATTTTCATTGAAATACAGACATATGCTCTTGGTTTATACTGGCCACCATCATTAAACAATCTTTGCAAGATTCTCCAAGCCGAATCAAGCTTTAGATTTCTGCTTTAACCTTTCCCGAATTAATGTGTAATTGAATATACTGCAATATACTGTACAGTAAATACTTATTTTTAGCTTCACGTACTCCATACTAACTTCACTGCTTTCTCCTACCTGTAACTTCAGTAAAAATATAAAAAACTAAACTATCCTCCAAAGAATTGCTATAAAAAAGGAACAAAGTAGCAAAGCCAAAGAAAATACTCTTATTTGCAGAAAAAAAATTGATCTGATATTGATTTTCTCATCTTATCTTATCTTTGTTTCCTTCTCTGTTTGGTTCCCTGTCAGACTTTGTAGGAAAAGTACACAAGTCACTTCTGATCAAACTGATTTGCTTGGCCAGAAACTGTTAATTACACGCTGACTTCATAATATATCACAAAAGTATCATAAATTGTTCGATTCTATTCACACCTAGGAAGTTATCAATCTTTCTCTGCTTCCTGCTTTATGACATCACAGCACATCATAAAAGAAGTCATTATCCAGAACTCATTATTTTATTTTCACAATTTACATTCTCGGGCTGATATTGTTTGGCTAGTATTTCGCTATCTCTGTGAGAGAGGCTTTCTTAATACGATATTATATCTTTCATGATATCCTATAGAGGAGGAAGTCAAGTGCATACACACATAAACACAGAACATTAATTGGTGAACACAGTGATCAATGATGAGGTATCATTATTTAACACACAACAATATCAATATATGTAGAACTGTGGCCAGTCTTGCCAATATCACTAAATTGTTTGTAGCATTATTTGCCTTATTTATACATCCGTCTATTGAGAAGGGGGCAACATAGAGGGTAATAGGAAAAACGATATGGTGAGCAGGGAGTAACCGGGGGTAAAATGGTTTAATAACCAATGAGGTCACCCGTAAATTCATTTGAATATAAGCAGATCTATAAAAGAAGTGACTGAACGTGTGACATCAAATTGCAATGAAGCATAACGGTAACATTTCGTTAAAACTACATAAAACGGCTCTAAAGTCTTCTTGTTTCTCCTATTTTTATTTTTCATATTCCTTTGATTTCAGCAAAATCATTCATCTTTTGGAGGAGAGAAAGTCATAAAATCAATGCCTGTTCTGGCCTGACTTTGTGATATTTCACAATGTACAGTAGCTGCTGCTGTCAATTGGGTTTCCAATCGTTGTGTGTGATGCTGAGGGGATTCCAGGGCAACAGCAAAACATTTTATGTCATCGTATCAAGATAACCTGTAGAACTGAGTTAAGCAATAGATCTCTATATGGCCGAAAGCAAATCTCACAAAGAAGTCTGAAAGGACTAACAGTCTCGTCTCTGAAAGGGAAAATAATCCACAGAAAATATCAGGAGGTGAGAAAGAGGGACATTGTCTCCATGGAAGCAAGATCGTAGGGAAGGAGAAATTACTTTCAACTTTTGACTTTATATGAGATGAAGAGATTGCAAAACTGTTGTTTAGAATGTCCCAGTCTGTTTAGTAGGAATGTTTGTATGAATGACTTGATTAAACTAATGGCAGAGTAATTAGATCAGAGGTTGTATCCTGGGATAAACATACTGTACAGGCAAGTACAATATCAAATATCAAACATGTCAACCTATGAAATCTGTATTGGACAGGTCTGCAGGCCTCAAAAATCTGGCTATTTACTTAATACTGCCTAAATGCAAGTGCATAAATAAATACTGACTGCCAGTAGGAAGAAAAAGCCACTCACAATTTTAACAACTAAACATTAAGAACAGAAACAAATGGTAACTTTCTGTGTTAACAATCGTCCGTCAAAGAATCGGCATATTTTCAGTACCTAACAAATTACTGCTTTTTATCACATACAGGCTTTTATCAAAAGCCTGTATGGTTAATGGGCGTGTTTTGTAATTAAGTAATATGCCAGTGAGAAATTGATTATAGCCAGTAGAAGTCTTTTTTTGTGTTTCCAGCATATTTTGGTTGAATTAACTTTGCTTACTGAATTCCCTGTCTCCTCACAATAACTGCACTCTTATCATGAAGTACTAAGTCTAGAGTGAACTGGTAACATGTTTAGCATTTAACTGCCACTGAAAACTGGTCACATCCTTCATCTGCCATTCCAACTTTCTGATGAGAGTGCTTCATACAGTGCTGTGGTCAAGTAGAGCAAAGCTATTCACACAAGCCTTTTTATTTATTATGTCTTTCTTAAGACTCAATGCAATTCACAACTTGATTTTATTTTCAAGTCTTCCTCCTCATGCCTTGAACAAATCCTTCCACTTTAATATTTCATCTTTAATACTTCCTAGCATTCACACCAAAACAATCTTGTTCAGTGACTTTCAATCCGCAATCCGCCAGTTACACAACTCACAGGTTTTTTAAAGTAATCCTTTTTCGTGTATATTCACACCTGAACCACTAAGTCAAGTATTTGATCATCACGACACCTAAAATCAATAGCCGCTACATCTCTCTCATTGCCTAATCTCCGTCATATTGTTCTCTAGAAGCTAGGGCACCATCGCCGGCCGTCGCTTTCTTGCCTCAATAATTCAGGGAGCATAACCAAATCATCTTTTTCAATCACATTGATAATCAACAAACAAACTGCCTCTGCATCAAGGATTCTTCATCATCCTTGTGTTTTTCCCTTAATTTTAAAAGCATTTCCATCCACCATATTGATGTTTGTTCCCTGATACTACGGTTGCCATGGTGATGGCCTCTTCAGCCGTTACTGACAAGCTGTGACCGTCGCTCTAAGAGGATTGTTTGGGCAAAAACTCTGGTCTAGCTTGTTTCATCACGAAAACAAGTCCTTACTGAGTTTCTTTTTAAACAAGGCACAGATGAAAGTGCTCAACATTTTCTCACAGATTTATGAAAAATGGGAGTTAATTAGTTGGTAGGAATATTTGAATTAAGTCTTGGTACATAAACAATTCTGCAGAGTCAGGGACCTGAAGAAACTACTGATAACACAAAGCAAAGAGGTCAACAGTTGGTATCTCTGTGTGGTATGAAGAAATCTTGTAAGCAATTAATCATTTGACAAACACACAGAATATCACCCAAACATCACTTTATCAGAAATAATTGCTAAGCACCCCAGGATCTGAAACTAAAACTTGATAACAACTGAAAACAAACAAATAGTGTTTTATTCTGCAAGATGAGATGTGAAGACAAGTGACTGCTACTGTACCGTAGTTGATTGCATGTGAACAGAAGTGAATGCAACTTGTTTGACTTGTTTACAGTAGATATG
This sequence comes from Apostichopus californicus, assembly GCA_020650975.1. Lineage (NCBI taxonomy): Eukaryota > Metazoa > Echinodermata > Holothuroidea > Aspidochirotida > Stichopodidae > Apostichopus > Apostichopus californicus. Next base: position 39,069 of record JAIPMN010000761.1, on the reverse strand, counting down.
CAGACATTATTGATTGTTACTTGATTTGATGTGAAGGCAATAAAATACTACTTGATTCAATGTGAAGACAGGTGAGTGCTACTTGATTCGATGTGAAGACAAGTGACTGCTACTTGATTCGATGTGAAGACAAGTGACTGCTACTTGATTTAATGTGAAGACAAGTGAATGCTACTTGATTGATGCAACGACAAGGTAATGCTACTTGATTCGACGTGAAGACAAGTGACTGCTACTTGTTTGACTTGCTTACAGTAGATATGCAGACATTATTGATTGTTACTTGATTTGATGTGAAGGCAATAAAATACTACTTGATTCAATGTGAAGACAGGTGAGTGCTACTTGATTCGATGTGAAGACAAGTGACTGCTACTTGATTTAATGTGAAGACAAGTGAATGCTACTTGATTGATGCAACGACAAGGTAATGCTACTTGATTCGACGTGAAGACAAGTGACTGCTACTTGTTTGACTTGCTTACAGAAGATATGCAGACATTATTGATTGTTACTTGATTGATGTGAAGGCAATAAAATACTACTTGATTCAATGTGAAGACAGCTTCTTGATTTTATGTGAAGACAAGTGAATGCTACTTGATTTGATGTGAAGGCAATAAAATACTACTTGATTCAATGTGAAGACAAGTGAATGCTACTTGATTCGATGTGAAGACAAGTGACTGCTACTTGATTTGATGCGAAAAAAAGTGAATGTTACTTAATTCAATGTGAAGACAGGTGAATGTTACTTAATTTAATGTGAAGACAAGTGAAGGCTTATAGTACTTGATATGATGTGCGAACAAGTAGAAGACTCAATCTGTTTTGATCACCTTTTTAATATTAGTTATAAAGTTTGTGGATGTTACGTGGGCTGACCCATATTTTGACAGGTCTTTTCTTACCCTATAACCCCAAAATGTGTAAGCTAGGTTGATTTGAGTGCAGCATGGAGACAGGTAAGAGGGATGTGAAGTCAAATCAAAATCTGCAATAAAGGTTTTACTTTTAAACCTTGTTTATATTACAATCAATATTTACAGAAGGATATGTGTATGATTTTTAGTTCTCAAACACTGAAGTCTTTCATTCTGTAATGGGCATTCATAAAAGATCTTCACGATAGGTACATTATTTCATATTCAAGGACATTTCAAACTACTCCAGCAGCAATCACCAATAATGTGTTAAATGTTTATGTGTCACGTCCACGTAATCCCATTTGTTGTGTAGGTGTGTCACGTCCACGTAATCCCAATTTGTTGTGTCTGTGTGTTATAATACCCACTACAGCAAACATGATCCACTTTCATTTAAACAAATTGTCCTTCAACACTGTTATGAATTTTTAAAACTGCTATTTTGACCAATTTTTGTTATCACGATACAAGTTGCATAAGTACATATATTTATGTTTGGCTAAACTGAGCACTCATTTTTATATCTAGGATAAACCAAACAATTCGTTGGCATGTTAGCAGTTCTGTGATTTTGCATTTGACTAAAGGATGAATCAAAGGAATCCCAGAGACAAACTTGTCAAACTCAACAAGGTTCATTAAAGTCTATTTAGCAAAAAATATCTTGGATTGATGAGTTGCATTTCACATCCATACTTTGTTTGGTAAAACTAGTGCATCAAGTGACAAGAAGCAAAATGTTTCTGCCAAACACTACCTCCAACAAGCAAAGAGTCAATTATATAAGTGACATTGCAAACCGCTGCACACTGTTTCTGAATTACAGAAGATAGCAAAGTCATGGGCACAGCATAATGTCACTTTCCAGAAATTGATTTTATTACGCTGGGAAACAATTACAGAGGTGCAAGTTATGGCTGCAACACCTGCGCGGTAAAGATTTTCAAAACTGTGTCACAGACGGCACAGCAGCTTCAGGAACGGTAAATCTGGATTTGCCGGGTGACATCGAGGACTTGGTACGTAGAGAGCTACCGGCAAAAGTTTGATACTTTATCTTTGCGATAAAACACGACAGATACGGCATTTAAACAAATATTTTGATTGCGTATCTGGTATGGCAGACACGATTTGCAAGATAACAAAATAGCGACACAAATGAAAATATGCATCTTTGTAACACAGAACCCTTCGAACTGTAACATTTACATTTTTATGGTATAATAAAGAAAACTCACAAAAAGTCACTTGTTATTTCACCACTGATGCAAATCAAGGCAACTGAATTGTACCCAGAAGAAGCTGCATAGGGCATACCACTCTTTTCAATACATTCACAAATTTGAAAGCAGTTCTGTTTATTTACAAAAATTCCACCTATGAAGCAATTTTTGGACAGTTTTACCAATTTTATGTCTGTACACACTGTTCTTTGTGAGGATTTTGTGCTTCTGGAATTGTCTGAGTGGGGCAATTTCAATTTATGTAGCAAAATAGTCTCAAACTTTGAATTTTGGAACTATTAAGCAAAGCTTGATTTTACTTGTTCAGTCTGTTTTTTCCTGTTCATATTAACTTGTAATTTTTGACATATATATCAATGTGATAATCTTTGACGGATGAAAGTTTGACATTTTTGAAAACCTTACTTTAGGCCAAATTCAAATCGGAATGATCTCAAGGAGAAGTCATAACTTCAATAACAACTGCAGTGCTCATAGTCTATTCTTCAAGAGTGCTCGAAATGTTCCAAAATCAATCATTTACCACAAATTATGCAACCCGTTTCCTTGATCATTCCTTAGCTGACGTCAAAATAGGTTAAACATTAATCAAAGAAGCCATAGGGTAGTTAGTAGCTGAATAAATGTCAAAAGTAATTTACGACGTGTTACCTGACACAGAAAAACATACTCAGTGAGGGTAGTCAAACATACGCAGAATTTAGAAGATCTCGGGGGTAAATCTTCAATCTACCAAGGTTTCTCCTCTCGTCAGGATTTCAGCCAGAAAGATTCGGCTGCAGCATGGTTGAAGCCTGGCTGCGTACGATGTCATCTTTTCGGCTCTAAAGTTTCACCCAATAAACACAGCTGGTCTGCAGTGTTAATCTGTATTGCTTGATATGGATTCAGCATTCCTGTGGGGGAGGGGGGATTTTGCAGCTGCTGCAACCTTTGGACAGGGAGTACAATCCATGACCTGGGCTCTAGGGGCCTTCCCCACCCCCTCCCTCCCTCCCCTCTTTGGTAAACTTTTCTGTCTCTCCAGGTAACAATGCTTACCTCATTAATATTCCATCGGTGTCGGACCTTTGGTAATTTGCTTGACTTGGGAATCGACTTCAGAATCTCCGGAAGGACAACATTGTTTGGGCACTGGTTAACATGATCTAAAGCAAACAACAAGAGGAACATGAAGATGATAAGAATCATATTTGGAACTTGATGTGCATCAAGGGTTATTGCTCAAGGGGGGAGGGGACAAAGTATAATTTAACCCCAGCCCCCCAACCCTACTCCCTGCAACCCCTTCTGGAATTATCAAGCAACTGTCACAAAACTTATCGTCAACTATCGTGACAGAGAAATACTGTAATTCTTCACTGGAACCCAAAGCAGAAGGTCTTCACAGACTACACTTAGAAACTTCTCATTTATGTACAGCATTCTTACTAAGTGATAATGTAAGTTATCAGCTCACCCAGCTCATTTATAGGGAGGGCCACCACCAACCCCTCCCCCCCCTCCAACCCGTCCCCACCCCCTGCCACTGTATCTCTACACACTTTTATTTTCGGGTAACACTACAGTCAAACTACTTACTAAATCCCTACCAGTAATTGATGTACTCCCCTGTAGTCAAAAACGTAGTCTCCTCACCGACTCTTTAAAAAACATATTTGCATAAATTTCTTCACCAAAACTTACACAATGTTATGATAAACTTTGTCTAAGCCAGGCTGTGTTTCATCTCTTTATGTTTAGTAATAATTCGCCCTCTTTTTTTGTGTGTGTAGATTTAATCCTGTTTTTTATAACATTCAAGGCTTTCCGGGCCATCATCATTTCTCGTACTGTCTGTATCCAAATTATCTCAGAAGTGAAGCCATCATTGGTTTGCCTCAGCGAGCAATTTAACAAGCAATGACCTAATTGAAGTATTTAACGATCTCCATTGCCATATATCCCGTGGGAGATTAGCATTTTTTACAGACTGGAGCAGTCAGGCAAGTGATTACAGACTATACGCATCAGTCTTCTTACTGTGGCAGAGAAACATGGCATACGGCCCCCCTTATCAAACCAGCAGCTAGCCAAGAAATACCAGCTAGACAATTTGTTCATCGGCGGTGTATTACATGGCCAGACAGTTCAACGTGGAAGATGCTTAAATGATGCTCTACCAGTCTGTAAACTGATCTCTCTTGCTACCAACTTAAAGCAGTGTACTGAATATAATATATATCGCTTAAAAATACCCAATGACTGTTCTAATTGAAGTGATCTTCAATGCTACTGTATACAGTACGAAGATAAAAAATTATAATATTTCTTTGTAGCCAACCAAAGATATGTTAATTACATTGATTAGCAAGTATTCACTAGATTATCCCTGGCAAATTATTCACAGTGACTTTTTTTCGATAGTATTAACTAGCAGATACCAACCTAAAAAAACAAAAAACTGAGTATATTTCAAATGTTACATAATTTGCAAGATACTATTATTAATGACTTAAAATCAGGGTCTAACCGGATGAGTTTTAAGGCATGGCTTAAATTTGACGACTAAAGTAGAGGAAAATAATCAAATCTCAAGTATTTGTTTTAGTTATATATTTTTTTGGAGTAATTTTCCAAGTTTTCTGAATGCACTTTAACTGTTAATAATTACAAATGTTAATAATATTTCACGCAGATGTTAGACAAGAATATTTAAGCTGCAAACAGAGAAGCAGAACACAAAATTACGAAAATAAAATTTAAAAAAAATTACTAGAATTAATTATTGTTCGGTCGTTATTCATTCTGTTCATTTGTTGTCTAAAGTTTTATTCTGCATATTTTTGTTTCTTGCTAGAAACTTGCTCTGGAATAAGTCAAAAGCTGTCATAATATGACAGAAAAAAAATGCCTTGAGAAGATTAATCAACCTGCTATCATCCTAAGATTTACAGGCTTATTGCTAAATATTGATATTTATATGTACTCATACCTAGTTAATATAAACTTTCAATTGCCAAGATTTATGGACAAAACCTTCTAGACTCAGTATTATTATCATCTGGTATAGTACAAACATTGTAAACTTATAATGTAATAGTTACTACACTACTGTAGGTGGTGTACAGACTTAACTGTTAAATATATTATCAACATGTTTAATGCTTCTGCTGCACACTATTATAACAGCAGTTGTTTTGCAGCATAGTGATAGGGTGAAGGCTGCGGCTATACACTGCCATTATAGTGAAAGGGTAAAGGCTGCTGCCATACACTGCCAGGATAGTGAAAGGGTAAAGGCTGCTGCTATACACTGCCAGCATAGTGAAAGGGTAGAGGCTGCCGCAATACACTGCCATTATAGTGAAAGGGTAAAGGCTGCTGCCATACACTGCCAGGATAGTGAAAGGGTAAAGGCTGCTGCTATACACTGCCAGCATAGTGAAAGGGTCAAGGCTGCCACCACACACTGCCATCATAGTGAAAGGGTTAAGGCTGCCCCCATACACTGCCACCATAGTGAATGGGTAAAGGCTGACTCTATACACTGCCATCATAGTGAAAGGGTAAAGGCTGCTGCTATACACTGACTGACGCTTGAGTTGTGTCCAGTCGTGATGAGTCCAGTGCTCAGTATGCTGAGGGCTTACCTCACACATGTACAACAAATAAACAATATTTTTGAATCTATATAACATAATATTTTTGTTTATGAACTTCCTCCTTTATTATAATCCACAATATTGACTCTCTCATGTTAGTCCTTAATTGTGAAGACAGTAGGGTCAGATCTGTGCTGGAGCGAGGATTTCATACCAAATGTTCTTGGTTCTTCGATATCAAAAAAATAAAAAATAACACCTCCAATTGCTCAAGTTGATTTTTAAATTTGACTTGATCCATTTCCATTGACATCATCCTACATATGACTCTGTACGTCAATTGGTTTAAAAGCCAAAAACAATTTCTGATTAATATTTACTTTGTGTTTAATAATTTAATGCAAGCTATATTTCAAACCAAGCCGAGCACCGGACAATAGATCAATCTACCAACATTTGTTTTTAAATATCTGACCGAGCAGTCTCGAAAAGGAAACCGACGCCACTCTCCTAAATGTCAAAGTTTTGGAAAATTATTTACTGGAAGAGAGACTTTGAACTTTGCTAAGATCTTTCAAATGGCTGACGTTACTTAGTCATAAAATCCAAATTGGGATATTACCGCAGTTAACTCCAGTTCCACTTAAACTTTATAAACAGAGCATGGTGTTTTGTTTGTTCTGGATAATTCATGAGGGCATGGATGATACATGTTATGAATGGACTTAACACTAAACCACAAAGATTGAAGAGGTAAATAATATGGATGATACATGTTATGAATGGACTTAACACTAAACCACAAAGATTGAAGAGGTAAAGAACATGGATGATACATGTTATGAATGGACTTAACACTAAACCTCAAAGATTGAAGAGGTAAAGAACATGGATGATACATGTTATGAATGGACTTAACACTGAACCTCAAAGATTGAAGAGGTAAAGAACATGGATGATACATGTTATGAATGGACTTAACACTAAACCTCAAAGATTGAAGAGGTAAAGAACATGGATGATATATGTTGTGAATGGACTTAACACTAAACCTCAAAGATTGAAGAGGTAAAGAACATGGATGATATATGTTGTGAATGGACTTAACACTAAACCTCAAAGATTGAAGAGGTAAAGAACATGGATGATACATGTTATGAATGGACTTAACACTAAACCTCAAAGATTGAAGAGGTAAATAATATGGACATTACATGTTATGAATGGACTTAACACTAAACCTCAAAGATTGAAGAGGTAAAGAACATGGATGATACATGTTATGAATGGACTTAAAACTAAACCTCAAAGATTGAAGAGGTAAAGAACATGGATGATACATGTTACAGTATGAATGGACTTAACACTAAACCTCAAAGATTGAAGAGGTAAAGAACATGGATGATATATGTTGTGAATGGACTTAACACTAAACCTCAAAGATTGAAGAGGTAAAGAACATGGATGATACATGTTATGAATGGACTTAACACTAAACCACAAAGATTGAAGAGGTAAATAATATGGACATTACATGTTATGAATGGACTTAACACTAAACTTCAAAGATTGAAGAGGTAAAGAACATGAATGATACATGTTATGAATGGACTTAACAATAAACCTCAAAGATTGAAGAGGTAAAGAACATGGATGATACATGTTATGAATGGACTTAAAACTAAACCTCAAAGATTGAATAGGTAAAGAACACTCTAGGCTATCAACATAATTTTGCTGCCAATTCAAACTTTAATGGGAGATTAATAACAACAGGGTGCACCAAGACAATATCAGGTAATTACAGGCATTGGTAACATAAGGGATGCTAAAGCTCCAGACTCAGACATGTGTGTAGGTGTGTTCTGATATATGTTAACTATCCCTGCTTCAAATTCAACTGATAGTTCATAGGTTTGACAAGAATCAGATTTTTCTCATATAACAGAAGTTTACAGGAAAAGCACCTTGAAGGGCACTATAAAATTAGGGACAGGGGGAGGGGGGTGGCATCCATAAAGAAGTTCATCAGCTTGAATACCTTGGGAGAATAAATTTGGGAGAACAAATTTCCCCAAACATTTTGGGGTGGTGAAATATGTTTGAGTAAGAGAAAGGCGAGACACCCTATACAGACTACTATGGGAGTAATAAGGAAGAAGAGTTACAAAGACTACCAGATCTCAAATTAAAAAAAAAAAAAATTAAAAAAATAGGCACACATCAGTGAGTTTCTATTAATAAATCATTCAAACTTGTATATATACAAACTGGTGGGAAAGTTTTATAATCCAAGCTTCACTGATAACATTAAGAAGAAAGAAGCAGGAATTTGTTTTGTTGACCAGAGCCTAGATCCAAAACCACTGAGACAATTTCATATTTAAATGTTAAAGTTCATAATAACAGCAGGAGATTTCAACTTTATGAGTCATCTAAATGTCTTATTATGTAAGACACAATAGGAAGGTTGCTAAACTAACAATGACAGTTTCCATCCTGGTTGCAATAGAAGCTGAACTTACAAGTTACAAGACACACCTTTCCCACACTGGTACAAAACTAATTTGTGATGCTCTTTGTGGGGTGAGGGGGCGGCAATTGGAATGCATTTGTGAACCTAGCAAAGTTCATGTACTTTTAACAGCCAGAAGTGATTGTAAGGTTTCTGGATTCTCATGATCTGATGAAGCATCTATGTTCTCTGGAGAGAAGATATTAGAACTGTGCATTGACTAGGGGTCTGGTAAAGCAATTTAAAGGGTACACAGCAAATATTCCTTACATGTAAACTCAAAAGAGATGTTATGGAGATGCCACTTTTGATTTTTATTGTTGTAAGAATGATGACGGAAGGATACCGTATGTACAGCAGACCAGACGTGAGCATTACGATATAGCTAATGCCATCTTTATATATTAATACTGGCAACGTCACACCACCACCTCCTTACAACACAAAATACATAGGTGCAAATGGCTAATTTATATGCAATATACCATTGTCTAGCAATTGTATACTGCAAAGAGAGTGTGTAGCATAAGGGTAGCAAATTTTCTTGGGTGGGCTGTTTACAGTTATCATGTAAGTTTACAAGAAACTGGACACTAACAAACACAGAAAAATCCCAAAAAACTTAAAAACTTAAAAACACAGAGGAAAACTAAGCAAGGACCTGATCACCTATCATTACAAATTTCAAAGTTACTGGTTATGGATCTGAATGGCTTCTCATGGTTATGTATGGCATTCTTAGCGTAACTCTGGCTAAGTTGGCAGTTGACTTCACATCAAGTGAATAGCAAACTTGCTACTAGTCTCAGTCTGAAACACCAATCAACTCATCTTAACCAGTAGTTAAACCCAGGTACCACCAATATACACTCTCTGCTATAGGTTACAAGACTGAAGTTCATCAAACTAAGACAGCATACTTAGTTATTCAAAAACTTTAATCAAAACAATCCGAGCTCTACTGTAGGAACACTTTTACAGAGTCACTTGATTCTACTAAAGTTTAAAAGTCATCCATTCCAGACACTTTTATATAATCTACAAACACCAAACAAAAAGCAAGTTGAAAGATATTTATCAAAGGATGATCAATTGCTTCCATTATTTGAACTAACACTTAAACTGAAACTGAATTTACTGTGTATTTATATTGCTATGAAGTAGGCAAAGTAAACAAACAACATTTCATGGGATGTTTACACAAAAGTCGCAAGTTCAAATACATACTTACACAGATACACAGTTATACATTTATGTTTTGTGCACACACAGATAAGCATGGAGTGGTTAGATGCCTTAGTACCAAATTTATTTTATCACATATTAAGTTTGTCAAGATACGACTTGTTATAAAACATTTTAGTCTTCCTCCTTACTGTATTAAACACTGAATTTATACAGTCCATAGCCTACGGTACAGTAAAATCTCTAAATTTAGAAACAAGTGTTTATACACAACCTTTATCTCAAAATCGTAAATCCAGAGTTTGCCTTAAACTGATCTGGAATAGATTTCAACATTTTGTAAACAAACTTTGATTATACAAATCAATTTGTTTCATAGTGGCTATATATATACATTAAACTGCGTGAACAGGGACGGGAAGACTAGGAAATAAAATGCAAATTAGAGACGTTGTTTACGAAGACAGACCGTGTATCTCTACACTGCCTGTATAAATTTATCACGATTTAACTTGATATTCTAAGTTTCTTGTTAGAGCTTGAATGTTGTTTAACTTTAGCCTGAGAGTATATTGATCTCTGGTCTGTATGGAAAATTTGAAATAAAGGTGTCATTTAAACATGGCAACAGGTTAAAGCTACATTTTACTGTGGGTTTTTTTTTACTTTTGGATACATATATGCTATCAAGAGTTACCAAACCGCAAATATAGCCACACATTGAATACATTTTCGTTTTCTTTTACTCAAATTTATTCAAAACGTTTTCGTTTTAATATTCAAAATGTCCTAAATTATTTTGTCCCACAAATTTAATGCAATGTTTTTATCTTTTGGGTTTTTTGGGGGGTTTTTCAGACTTTGTAATCCTTTGCACCTTCATGCTTGATTTCATTCTTCCTGGTGCAATGCTGATGGAATAGAGCACAAATTGTGTTTGGTCATTGGAGTATGATATCATATTATGGGTAAAATCAATGCTTAATATGTTGATAAAAGAAACTGTGTTGTACAGGTATGTATATATATATATCCATCGTTCACACATAGACATGAGCAGAAATACACATATAGCTTCAGCTGTAATAAGAGCCACAACACACATAATAACACATACCTATACACTTAAAAGCACAAGCAAGCCCTACCATAATATAGTTGCGTGCGCCGGTTTGTGGCTGCACCCTATGGGAAGTCCCCCAGGGGACACGTGGCTGTGGTGCACTGTTGTGCCCCAGGAGAGATTGTTTGAATTGTGCACACTTTGGTGTGTAGGTGTGACAAGTTACCAATGACCAGGGTTAATTGTAAAGCGCATAGAACTTGTGGATTATGTGCTATAAATAACTGTGTAATAATAATAATAATAATCTGATGAGATTGGCCGATATGTAATGTACATGGATATATGGCCACCAGAAACTCATAAGTTCCCGATATATGCTCTATTTTCTACTTTAATAATTAAATTTTCAATTATAAAGCATGTAACTGCCAAGGTGGAAATTAAGTTTCTGTTACACATGCTGACAACGGTTGGGAAATAGTACTCATTTCTTAACACAGAAAACCAAAAAATATGCCCTACATTGCTTATAGGGTTTTAGTATGAAGCAATCTCAAAATTTTCACCGAAATCTAATCCAAAAGGCAGCTTTACAGGCAGTTATTTTGTCAGGACTGTTTTTTTTTATATGGTTGTCCCAGGTCAACCTCCAAGAAAGAACAAACTTTCTCATCCACAGTCAGATTATTCTTGGGTCGGCTGAGGGCCATACAATTCATATAGAAAGTACTGAACCAACACTTTTACTATACACAAATCTTCCTGGACAACCAGTTTCACCATTGATACAAATCTGTTGTCAAAAAGGTCATCTTTAGTAGACAGACAATCAGTAGGCTGTATCCCTTTTGAAATCAGCCCCAGGTATAAAACTTTAAAACTAAACCGGAAAACTATTTCACTTTAATGTATGACGAGTATGAGCTCAGAATTCACATTTACCAACAGAATCTCTATAGAACAGCTAATTTAAAGATTAAAATTCCCAGTTTTCTTTTTCAAAAATTGATATAAAGTTATTCCTACTGCATGATACCAGAAATCTTTTGCCTTCTGTATCACTAAGGCTGGTCAGCCAATGATGATGGAATCTCAACAGACCTACAGTAAAGCATTATCACCCAAGAGGGCATTCTAGCTAACCAATATGTTTATTCATGACATCAGCTGACAAGCTGGTCAGCCAATGATGATGGCATCTCAACAGACCTACAGTAAAGCATTATCACCCATGAGGGCATTCTAGCTAACCAATATGTTCATTCATGACATCAGCTGACAAGCTGGTCAACCAATGAAGATGGCATCTCAACAGACTTACAGTATAGCACTATCACCCAGGAGGGCATTCTAGCTAACCAATATGTTTATTCATGACATCAGCTGACAAGCTGGTCAACCAATGATGATGGCATCTCAACAGACCTACAGTAAAGCATTATCACCCAAGAGGGCATTCTAGCTAACCAATATGTATATTCATGACATCAGCTGACAATCTGGTCAACCAATGATGATGGCATCTCAACAGACCTACAGTAAAGCATTATCACCCAAGAGGGCATTCTAGCTAACCAATATGTTCATTCATGACATCAGCTGACAAGCTGGTCAACCAATGAAGATGGCATCTCAACAGACTTACAGTATAGCACTATCACCCAGGAGGGCATTCTAGCTAACCAATATGTTTATTCATGACATCAGCTGACAAGCTGGTCAACCAATGAAGATGGCATCTCAACAGACCTACAGTATAGCATTATCACCCAAGAGGGCATTCTAGCTAACCAATATGTTTATTCATGACATCAGCTGACAAGCTGGTCAGCCAATGATGATGGCATCTCAACAGACCTACAGTAAAGCATTATCACCCAAGAGGGCATTCTAGCTAACCAATATGTTCATTCATGACATCAGCTGACAAGCTGGTCAACCAATGAAGATGGCATCTCAACAGACTTACAGTATAGCACTATCACCCAGGAGGGCATTCTAGCTAAC
>JAIPMN010000761.1:0-25990 GCA_020650975.1 Apostichopus californicus | reverse complement strand
TCTAGCTAACCAATATGTTTATTCATGACATCAGCTGACAAGCTGGTCAACCAATGAAGATGGCATCTCAACAGACCTACAGTATAGCATTATCACCCAAGAGGGCATTCTAGCTAACCAATATGTTTATTCATGACATCAGCTGACAAGCTGGTCAACCAATGAAGATGGCATCTCAACAGACCTACAGTATAGCACTATCACCCAAGAGGGCATTCTAGCTAACCAATATGTTTATTCATGACATCAGCTGACAAGCTGGTCAACCAATGAAGATGGCATCTCAACAGACCTACAGTATAGCATTATCACCCAAGAGGGCATTTTAGCTAACCAATGTTTATTCATGACATCAAAGAAGAGACAAGACTGCAACCCAATCCAACACACTACCTTTCTAACAGAGGCTAGCATTACATTGTACTACTAACCTGGTCATCAAAACACTGCTTCCATGTGGTATATTAACTGCAACTGCAGCGATTCAAAATTCTGGCAACCAGCTAAGCTAGCCGGAGGGATATCAGATAGGATATTAATGAAACTGGAATGCATACTGTAGTATTGACAAGATGGAAAGGAGCAAGCTCATCAAGAATTTTATGCTCAATGAAAATAATAATACCACGCAGTGAACAATATGTAATAATATGATAATACACCGTGAACAATATGCCAGACTGTATGTACAGTATGATATGCATTGTGTAATACCAGACAATACAATATTATATAATACTATGAAAATAGTAGATATGCTATACTTATGAGGCCAGTTGTATGAGGCCAAACAGTGAATAACAAGTATACCATAAAATACACAGTGAACTATAAGTTATACTGTTGTATGAGGCCAAACAGTGAATAATAAGTAATACAATGAAAATACACAGTGAACAATATGTTATACTGTTGTATGACTTGAGGCCACACAGGATATGAGGCCACACTGGAGGCATACTACAATGCAGTGCTACAGATGTAAAGTGCTTCACAAACTTATTTACAGTATATAGGTCTAGACACTCATGTAAATGTACATGACAAATATATATCATGTGCAATTATTGTGTCTATTTTAAACTTCCATGTAAATTACTAAATGAAGGCTTTGCAATTGTTAAAATGCATTAGGTACCAGTCAAATTAAACATATTTCTATGCTTTATTTAATTACTTGTAAAATCAAATTAACATTCCATGTAGCATAGTAGGGCTGACTTATCATTCTATCATCAAATGTTAAACTTCTATCATTTCTTTTGCCTATTGTTTTATTTCTTATATATAATACATTAAATTATCTCATTTCTAATTTTTCTGGTAAATATGTAGTTTTTATAAAAAATATTAAAAATTATAAATATAACATGATTTTTCTTATAAATAAATAAATTTAATTAAATAAATAAATAAATAACATAATTTGTTGCTTCTAAAGTATGAAATATAAATAACTCTCTAAATTAAGCTATCATCACGTTTTGCTTCAGCTATGCTGTAACCTCTAAAAAGTCTCTCTTTATTTCAAGAGCAGAGGTACATCCGTAGTCTTGTGTAAAATTTACTGGAAATTACCCATTATTTTTACATTTCTGAATCTGACATACGGTTACTAACCGTGCTGCAGTCTTCGCTAAGATATTCATTGACACATGCTCTAACAGATGAGGGGTACACACTTAAGAAGCTTTCAACAGATTCTTCTTCTTTTGTTGAGGGGTAATCAAAATGAGCAACTTCAAAAGATATTTTCTTACATACATGTCTCCTCTTATGTTTGCCTGCAGGGATGAAGGGGGGGTGGGAGTTTGCCTGCAGGGATGAAGGGGGGTGGGAGTTTGCCTGCAGGGATGAAGGGGGGGAGACAGGGTTTAAATAAGGGGGAGGAGAAAAACTAAGAAACAGACAGGCTAATTTTTCACAATAGGTACGGTATCTTACACTGTCTAGTAACTGTGTCTACCATATATATAAAAGATTACTTCCAACAGCCCAGCTTCAATCTTTCCAATGTCATCTCTTAATATTTTGTGCCCTAGCATCCACCACCCTACCTCCCACCACCACCCATTACCATAGTAAGGTACATAGCATGTAAGGTTAGCAGATTGTGATCTTTTGTAAATAGAACTACACAATTTGAGTGGAGACAGCTAAGTGAACAGTGTAGTGAAATGTAACAAACAGAAAAACCAGAATGAGCCGTGACAAGTAGGAACACTACTTAATGTGACACTTATTGTACTGTACATGGACCTCCAAAACTAAATGCAATGTGCTTTATACCACAAATCTTCAGTATCATCTATAGTTCATGGCCTAAAGACACATACAGTAGCTATCATTCTGGTCCCCAAATTGGCATCAAGACATGAACTTTTGAAGTTTGCAACAACAAAAATTCCCTACAGTTTGTGAAAGACAAATTTTCTGTACAAAATTATACCAAATGTTAATATAACTTTCTCTTGCACTGTGACACTCTTTCAGTTAGATTACATAGTCTCCGATCACATGTGATAACATTACGTAGCTTGTTGAGAATGTACGACATTGTAGCAAACTGACCTCACCATAATACCACAACATGAGTGAAAGTGATTAATATGGTCATGAGCCTGGCCACGGTAAAAATGTGATTTAAATCATTACAGGAGACATACAACATAAACATGTACAGGACTGATAGATGCAACCAGGACACCGTTACAGATATCTACTGTACCAATGGCTTCAATGGACAGGTCTATGGTTTCATATTATAGTCAATGCTAACATATGAAAGTTGGCATCATAACAGGTGAAGTCTATTCCAATAGTGAGATACATTCAATACATGTATATCTCTACATTACCAGGAAGTCTAAATTTGATAGTATACATAAAATTCATCATATTCTCTGTACATAGTATTTCAAGGTCAGTTATTGCAGAGCATACCTGTAAAAAATTACACTGTTCATAATACATCACAAGAAGTGCTTCTTGTTTCTTTGCTTTTCTTTTCTTTTCTTTTCTTTTCTTTTCTTTTCTTTTCTTTATCTTCTTTTGTCATATGAGCTCAGAGAAACATTTCCTACAAGCCACAATATATATACATGTAGTGTATCATCAAGATGACCACACTGAGTAAATGTTTGATTTGGTTGAATGTCTATCTTGTGGTTAAGGGTGGTTGTTTAACATCATGAGTGTGGTATTGGGAATAACTCAGTTACTTTCCAGTTTTAATGATTTGCCAGTAAATTGACTTTTTGGTGAACACAATTCTCAGAAAAGTCTGTTTATCTTCAATGATAGGCAGCCTTCTTGCTGCATAAATTTATAGCTGGCATTGCATGTGTTTGGGACTAAGGATACTATTAGCTATAATGATTTGTGCATAATTTGCATAATTAATTAAAGGAGCGTGATATATGGGACATTCAAATCTTGCTGCCTTAGCTAGTCCATTCAATTATAATAAATAAAAAAAAATTGGAAATTTATTCACCCATCCTTTGCAAACTTTTGACAATTGCTTGAAGTTTGTTAATTAATTTAATTATGCTAATTAGATCATTTCCAATGCTGAATGTTCCCATACGTCACATTTATTTTAGTATCTGAGTAGGTGTTTATAAGTATTGATATTGGACATTGTTGATATATTTAAAGATATTTGTAAAGTTCTAATTTACATTAAAGGCTATCAAAACAAGTACAATTTGCTTCGAAATTATGATTCATACTAATTACATAATTTACTTCAAACATGTGACGTATGGGACACAGCGTGATGTATGGAACATTTATGCAGTAGCCATCAAGTTTTTCTCAATGGTCATAAAGTTAAAAGTGCACCAGGATATTACCGTGCCCCACAACCATCAGTCCATAATATTAGCTTGAAAACCATTCAAGAGATGGTTCTTCCAATCACAACCACCCAAATAGCCAATTAGAAGTAATACTGTGACGATATCACATGAAAACGAAACCAATGATAAATAAATGATGGTACCTGTAGGGAATTGGCATGCTGTATATTTTGACATTTTCAGCACTGGTAGTCTGGTACTATACGTTGGATGCTGTAGCTAATAAATTGAATGACAGTGTTACCAAGATACAGCTCAATATGATTCAACAATTTGTGGATGGAAAGAATATTTTCCACAGTGCCACCAAAGTCTGACATTCAGACAATCACATCATCAACTGATTCCTACAAATTACATGAGACGACTTTGCCATTCACAGCAACAAGAATCTCAACATTTCAAATAGTCTTTCATTTATGGGGCTGCAATCTTTCTTCAAGCAGGAAATCTTTCTTACAGACTACTTTGTACCTGTCTAAACTATTTATCCACTTTACATCTGATGATCTCAATGTTAATAATTTTTGCTCTCAATATTTCTGCTTTATATGCAAATGCTATCATGGATAACTTGTTTTATACTGGATGAAACAAAATGAAATGAAATTGCAAATCCTTCAGATTTAAAAGTTTAATGCAACTGTTGCAACAATACATTTACTGTTAATTAAGACTTTTATTTTAATTTTCCCCTGACTCTTTTCTTAAGTAAATTACATCATCATGTTATTATTCTCCTTCAACAAATTGCAAACGTTGATTCATAAAGACAGGTAATAGCATTCTCCCTCCCCACCCCACCCCATCCCACCCCATCTCCACCCCAATAAGTTTTCCCATGTTGTTGAGCTAGAATTATGTGTTTTAACAAATTTGTTCTTGAATGATGAAAAACAGTATTTTTGTTTGTGAAGAGATACTGTGTACAATGTTACAGACAAAAACTTTTTTTTTCCATGTTGCACAAGTTTATAAAATATACAAACCATTAACATTTAAGTTCCATTTTAGTGCTCAAGTTGTGTTGGTATGCTTATTTGCACCAAACATTTGTATCTTACCCACAAATTTAAGACTAAAACATTACTTTTCAAGGAAAACTTTTTATAAGAAAGAAATGTCCCATACATCACATGTTCCATGGAATGATACATTAATCTTGATTTTCATACATCATGTTACTACATAATGAACTAAATAATATATTTTGTTGATATTTCGTCAGAATTTAGCAGGGTAGTGTTGTTTAAGCTTTACATACTGTATGTTATTGGTTGATTAATTTGTTCTTGAATGATGAACTACAGCATTTTGTTTTTGAAAAGATAACGGACAATATATTAATTTTTCCAGTTTTGCACAAGAAAACATACAAACCATTAATCTTAATTATCCATCTCAGTGCTAAAATTGTGTTATTGTGCTTTCTTTGCCAAAACATTATTATTTGACACAAAATTTGGACAAAAACATTACTTTTCGCAAATATCTGATAAGTTCACATGTTCCATACGTCACACTTTTTTTTTAATATTTCATGTTATTACATAAAAATAATAACATTTAGTTATTCATGCTGTGCCACACACATGATAACTATGTATGTAAGGCACATTCTAGTCATAGCATTTGCTTTACTTCTACATTCAGAGAGTTATGAGAGCACAATTTTACTAACATCACGGTGTATATTAATTAAGTTACTACCTTGTTAATAAAAAGTGACGAAAATTGTTGTCTGTATTCAATAAGTGTTACCTGTAACAATTACAATTCTATTTTGGGAGTAGCTGCCAAAGTTTGAGAAGACCTTTGCTAAGTGAAGATAAACAAGAATTCAGACTTGTATATAACACACATACAGGATTTGCACTAAGTACTGCAACAACAATAACAATCTCTTCAAACATTAGGAACAAATATATGCACTCATTTAAGAATTACAAACCATTTTGGCCAATAGTAAAAGTTACGGAAATACTTTATTACTTTACTCGCACAAATTTGAAGATCTATAGCAGGTCTAAATTCATAATTTTGGACAAAATAATCAATTTCTAAAGTGTAGGTAGAACCTATTACAAATGACACTTTTTGCAGTGTTAAGTAAGCTGTATATTTTAATATTGGTGTAAATGTAACATTTCAGGTATCACTGAAGTACTCAAAACTCAAATAGTACTAGCCTAGACCTAGCCTATAATGGGAAAATCACTAGCTAAATGTCCTGTGGTGAACAGAAAAGTTGAATGTTCTGCTTTCACATTACAAGGGTAAATATGATTGTGACCTTAGTCCAGGCCAAACTGATGATCATGGTGTTCCTTGAGGACAATAATAAGGCTAAAGCAAAGTCCAAAGAGCATGTAAGGAAAGCATGCACTGATTGTTTGTATTGTTAAATAGGCTAGCCTGTATATAAACTTGCAACATACACACATGCCAAAGGGCCTACCTAATAAGAAAAGGGTAGAGTCTATATTCATACAGAAAGGTGTATTTCTTCCCCAATCACAGGTGCTTTGACTTCAGCAACCAATCAATATTATGCATCTAGTTAAGTTTACAGACCCCCAAGAATCAGGAAGCCTCACAGTAGCTGATTTGAGACCCTTTCCGTGTTAAATATGCTATATGGACATCACCACACTAATTACTAATTAGACTAGAGCCTAGGCCTAGTCAAATCTAGCCCAATTTCGGCCTAGGCCTAGGCCCCTAAATATGAGATGAACAGCCAAAATCAACTGAATAAATGTAGGCGCAACCTTGCCGTGGTGGCTGATGTTCAGGTCGATGTACCTGCAGTTCCTGAACCTTATTCTTAGGTTAGCCTAATCCTATGTAATGTTATGTCAATGTAACTTTGGCCTGGCCTACACAACGTTATCTAGTAACAGTTAGGCTTAACTTAGCCTAAGTTACTCACCAATACTCAAATTCCAATTTTCGTGTTTATCCATAGAAGTCACTTCTGTTGAACGACTATTCATTGTAACTGTTCATAACCCATGCTAACTAGGTTATCCGCAACATTTTCAATATATTTTTTTATCTTGCTTCAAACGGTTTGATCATTCAATGTATTATCAGCACAACACGACCATATGAAGTGTTTATAAACAACACTATTCACGACGCCTAAGTTACCCCGTGAAAGCGAGAAAGGTTATACACAAACTGCTGGAGGACTAACTTAACTGTGCTATTGTGCAATACTAATTCACAATGTCGATGATATAGGAACCTACATTTTGATTCTCGTACTCAGCCAGAATCTTGAAAGAACGGCGCTCTACAACATTAGGCTTTGAACTCATTTCACGGTTACGCAGTCCAAGCAGCAAGCTCAATTTTATCGACCATGAACTTGTTCATCTTTTCTTCGTTTCAAGTATCAGAATTCCTGTGTTTCGAGTTCTGCATCCTTCATGAAGTACCTGCTCGTGTGATTGGTAATCATTGAGCGGAAATTAAGAATTGAAAAATATGCATTGTGGCAATTTGGGAACAATCGAGGGCAGTTAATTTAGCTTT
This sequence comes from Apostichopus californicus, assembly GCA_020650975.1. Taxonomy (NCBI): domain Eukaryota; kingdom Metazoa; phylum Echinodermata; class Holothuroidea; order Aspidochirotida; family Stichopodidae; genus Apostichopus; species Apostichopus californicus. The sequence goes on along the minus strand of JAIPMN010000761.1, from coordinate 18,587 downwards.
AAAAACTTCATAAAAGCAGAATAGACCAACAGTTTTGAGGGGTTTGTTATCGCATGGAGCTATAGATAGCTCCATGGTTATCGTAAATAACCATGACAATACAAAACTCCAAACATATCCTTATCCGGTTTTGAAGTTTGAGAGTAAATGACATTTGAGAATTACCCCAATTACAATTTTTTTCATATAATTTCATATAATAATAATAATAATATCTAACATTTACTCGTGGTAGTATACAATACTTGCAATACATAAAACTCACTTCCATTCCTCCTCTTCCTCCTTGACAAAATCGGTTCACAAATTATCACATCAGATGAATCAAGAGTCATTGATGTGAACGAATCTAAAATTATAAACATGACATCGGTATCTAAGCGCGTAAGGACATCTTCAGTGTTTAAGTAATAGTGTGTAGAACAAGACTATATATTTAACAGTTGAAATACCTTTTGGGTGTTCCGGTGTTCTTTGTACAGTATGTTGTATAGCCTGTTTAGATATGGTCCTAGTACAGTCGAGTCAAATCTAGTCCAGCCCAGTCCAATCTTTCCTTAGCTAAGGTTAGTTTCGTTAGTAGTGACAAAAGCATTAGGTGGGCACAAATGAGCAATCGAGGACCCTGTAAGAGAAAATTAGCTAAACACAGTAATATCAAATCCTGTTGCAATTCTTAAAATAACCTCCCAAGGCAGTCTAAAACCATTGATAACTATCGACTATATTGGTAACCATTTCATTCATTCACAATACTCATATAAAAAATTTCTTCAGGACATTTAATCTACTTGCATTGGCGTACCTAGAATAATTGGCACCCGAGGCGGATCCTCCTTTGTGCCACCTCGTGCAGAGGGAGAGTCTTGTGGGAGGGGTGAGAGATTTTGTTTATGTTAGGTGGCTTATAGATGCAAAATGGTACGTGTTATCCTTGGCAGAGCTTTGAACCGATTACACAAATATTTACAGATTTTTGGGGGGGGGGGTTACGGCATGGCACCCCTGACTGTAACCCGGGTGGACCCCCCCCCCCCCCCCCCCGCTTAGTATGCCACTGTCTACTGGCAAATTTTCTGCAACTTAAGACAATAACCTCTAGCGTTCCCGGTATACGATTTAATTACTTCATACGCATATTGGAAGAGGACGGGAAAGGGGGGGGGGGGGATAGCACCCCATGGCAATATATATACTGGACCATACATGTTGGAACCTAATTTGCATTATCAAAAAGAGTGCCAGGTCATCAAATGATGAAGTTTTCGTTTCAAATATCATGTAATCTGTAGAACTTTTTACTTTCGATATTTCATTACTTATGACACTTCATTTTCATTTATTTGTTTTTCCTCAGTGAACTAAAGTTGAAATAGTGACAAAGTAATATTAATTAACAAAAGTCATTTGTACAATAAGACGGGAAGTGATCTATAAAACCTTAGTAGGCTTAACTTGTAGAGTCACTTCCGAGGAATAAGAAAACAGAAAACGAAGAAACAAAGAGAAATAGTAAACAATGCAAAGAATATGAGTTAATACTTATTTAAATATACCTTACTTAGCAGTGGCGGATCCAGGATTTCGCCGAAGGGGGGGGCCCAGATGGGAAATGCCTAATCGTCGTCCTGAGGGAGGGGTTTAAGGGGAGTGGGTGCCCCCCTCCCCTTCGGAAAATTTCACAAAATATGGAGGTCCTCGGTGCAATCTGGTGCTACTTTTCGTGAAAGTTTGGAGTAACATTTATTTCCAATAAATCATGTATTCATGGTATGCGGGGCATATATTTGCAATTTCGAGCTAGTTGCGAGTCGTTTCCCTCTCTGCTAGCTTCGTGCTTACTGGATCCGGACCAGGGGCGTCGTGCGAAAATAAATTTTTTGGGGGGGGGGGCCGTGAGCAGGTGATGACTCTCTAAGCGGAGCGCCACCACGGGTTGGCGCGCAGCGTACAAGAAAAATTTTCGTCTGGCAGACCCCTCAGATTGCAGGAAACGGCACTTCCCGTGCTTTATGGCAGTAAGCAACACCCCTAACATTGATCAAAATTTCCGACAATTTTTTATTTTGTGAAATATTCTCGAAGGAAGTGATCGCCATTTATTCCTCAGTTTACCAATCCCTCGTCTCCCAGAAGCGCCCAAAATTTAAGAAATCGAAACATGTTTGTGTTGGCTGATCCATGATCGCCGCCCATGCCTGTGAGAAGTGGTGACTGGGTAAAGAAAAAGCTATGCCGTTATTATTATTCATTTTTTTCAAAACTACCTATCACATCATGAGGAAAATTTATCCTGGTGGACCTTTTAGCGAACTGATTGCATAGCTTAAGAAGAAGTTCACATGGAGTCCCATAATCTCTGTTCACTACATTTATCTTTACTTTCCGAACTTTGTTACAGGCTTAGAAAACAATTAAAAAATTAGCCATTTTTTCATGGAAAATTGACTGACTTTGGCAAAGGTAACGGGTTGCACTTACTCTGGGACTATGTATATATAATATTGTTCAACGATGCAGCGTTGATGGCACATTTGGTTCATTAGTTATCAACCAGTAATTATTTAACTGTTCGATTGACTGAATACCAACAATTTACAACCATTGACCAAGCAGTCAACAGAAGCCCCATTCCTCGTAGGCCCTACAAGAAATTCAGTTGCTGACACTGTTCGAAAACACTTCTTTTTTTTAAATTATGAAAAGTTTTATGACACCTTTGACAAAATTGGGGGGGCTGTGCCCCCGGGCCCCAATGGGCACGACGCCACTGATCCGGACTGCCGCGAACGTACGTTAAAAGTGCATCGTGCTCAGTGCTTCCACACTCAAAATTTCTTTTTCCCGAAATGGAATCCAAAATTTCCCGAATCGGCTCGGTATTTCCTGAAATTTCCAAAGTGCCGTACCGCTCACCCTACCCAACACCTACATTTTTGTATACAAATAATTTTCACACTTCGAGACTCCATATGATTTTTTTTCTTTTAATTTTTTCATCACGCATGGGGCCCTTTCCCTCGAATGCGGTAAAAAAAAAATCAGGATTTTCAAAAAGGGGGGCCCGGGCCCCCCGGCCCCCCCCCCTGGATCCGCCCCTGCTTAGATTCTTTTTTTTGTGTGTAAAAGTAAGTTGGCCTGACGTTTCGATCCTAGCAGGATCTTCTTCAAATGCTAAATGACAAGTAACAGTAACAGAAAGGACAAAAACACGCACAGAATACAGACAGCATGGTGAACACAAAGAGATAGATGTAAGGGGATTAGTAGACAAGGGATGGAGAGAAGAAAGAAAGAAACCAACTTGGGAAGAGGAGAGGTAGGAGATAACAGTGGAGGGACAAAGAGAGGATTAAGGGAAGGGAATAAACTGGAAAAGGACAAAGACAGAATGGTGTGTAGAAAAAAGCGTGGAAGAGTCATGGGGGGGGGGGGGGAACAAGGGGAGAAGGAGGGGGACCGAAGAAAAGTTAGATTCTTTTTTAATGAAAGTGGAGAGACATGTGATTTGATAGAGTTTTGCAGATTATTCCAGTTGTTTTTAGCACGATAGTGTACGCTGTGTGTAACGAATTAATAGGCCTTGGTCTACGGATATTGTCAACCTGTCTAGTATTATAGTTGTGTACGTCTTTATTGTTTGTGAAAAAGTACTCGAATATAATAGGATTAAAACGATTAATTAAACGATCAGATATCAACATAACAAGTCGAAATTTCGACAATCGACATGAGAAGTCGACATTTTGACACAACACGAAACTTTAAGCCCCACGTGTAATATAAACGGTCATAATTTGGACATGATAAAAAAGATTACATTTTGAGATAGCACATCAACTCGAAAAACGTCGGAATTTCGATAGGTCTTTGAATAAAGTCGAAATTTCGAGGAACATATGGAAATGGCAATATTAAACGTTCTTTCGAGAATATATATAATCTGTTGCTATTTTTTGCTATAGCGGTATTTTTAAGTTTACAAATCGATATCCTTGGATTAAAAGGAGCTATATTTTTGACAACGGCTGAAATTTTGAATGGAAAAGTCGAGATTTCAAGGAATGTGGCGACACAGTTCTTATAGAGAAAATAGTCACTTAAATAAAACAATGGAAATTGCGAGAACACGTCCGTCCAAACTCGCAGAAAACAATCGCGTGTTAATTGAATATAAAACAATAAGACGTTTGGCATGTAAGAACTGGTTATTTTAAAACAGTCGTTATCTCCAAAAAAATCGTTATCTCAACAAAAAATCGTTAAGTGTCGAGGAACAAGACAAAGTTCGTTAAAATAAAACGTCGGAAGTTCGTTATAAAATGTAGACATTTCGTATTGCTCGAGAGAGAGAACTATAAGTAATGGAAATTACGGCTTAAGACGAATTGTGTGATGAAATAATTGAACAAAAATTGAAACAAAATTTCCACTGCCCTATCCCGCCCACAATATATCATCTATAAAACGAAGATGCTTCTGCAGGCTATACTCTTCACACCCCACCGGTTTCTGCCTTCCCTTTTTTTTATTGTTGTTGTTGTTATTAGTTATAATTATTATTTATTTGGCATTGGTTGCAAATTTCGGTCTAGACTAGACCATTTCAAACCATTCATGCAGAGCCGTAGAGACGGGACGACTCTGCCTAGTGTATAATATTCTGGTGAACAAGAAGTTCTGGAAAATTAATTTCGATAAAGTCAACTTAAAGATCTGCTTTACTGGCTCCAATTATAGCACGCTATAGCTAGGAAAGTTTTGTGATGACGTAATCGACCTGCCACGGTCGTAAATCGACCTCAGGCTTCACAATTAGCATGCATAGCTTCTTAACACCATTATATTCTTTGTGTAAACACTGGCAGTGTAGAAATGTGTTCATGTCTAGAGTGTATAGTTAATCATACAGCGTTCACACAAAAAGACCCTCATACAAGAAAATATATGTGGCAGGCGTTGCAGATTAATTGGTAAATAGTGTCTAAAAAAACTTTTCCAAGTTAGCGGGAAAATCAACCTCAGGAATGAAGTACGTTTAAATTTATATGATCAATCAGAACCTGGCAAAATGATGAAGTTTAAGATCCCAATGGATAAGTGAACGTATTTAGCAACCATATGGACCTTGTCACCTTGCCTGGTATACTGGCCCAAGGTTCTTTTTTGTAACTCCCACCCTCTCTTATCCCATCATGCGAATTATGAAAAGCAAGGATAGTTTGGATGGGGACGGGGGAACAGGGAATAAGTGACCTTCTTTAGCACAGGATCGGTCTGGCGCCTCCTCCCCGGTGTTGATGAGTGCAAACAATTTACTAAATTTACTGAATACTTAAAACCATTGAAAATGTTTGACATTTATTTTCGTGGAAGTCTAATGTTGAATACATATCTATATACTTCCCGTCCCCAAAGTGAAAGGGCCTTTACGTACACATATGTAGGCTAGGCTTACAATGCGAAGGGTAACTTTAGTACATAGCTTCTGCCCTCAAGCCAAACCCAAGTTACAAAGCAAGATAAGACAATTGCTGCAACTTTAGATTTAGCGATACACATGCCTGCAAAGATTCAATAAGGTGTTAAGGTATTTGGGATACGGTAATTGTAAAGTTCTAATTTCTGAGCGATTCTTCGAAAGTTTATATTTCCGGGTTATGTGAACACGAATGTTTCTTACTAGGCTACAGTAGCCTAAGTTGTCAAATGTAGTACAGTATAGGCTTAGACTAGCAACTCACAGCCTAACATTGGTGTAAGTTCTAACTACGTTAGTGATAAGTTAGGCTTAGGCTAACTTACATAGCCTACCTTTTGGCCTAACCCAGTCAAACCTAAGTAAGACCTAGCACTATTACTATAGATAGGCCTTACTTAAGTCCTTCTTTTTAGCAACTCACATCCTAGCCGAGGTGTAAGTTATGTTACTTAGTGGTGGTAAGTTAGGCTAACTTACTTAGCTTATGGCTATACATGCTGTGCTACCCCACTCTAGCATAAGTTAGCCTAGTGCTATTACTATGGATATGCCTAGCCTAACTTAAAGCCTTCTTCTTGGTGTAAGATAAGTTTTATTTGTTCAGTAGGTAGTACAGACCTAGTTAGTCCCTGCCAGTTTATATGTACTAAGGAATTCTTTTTCCCCAAGCTTATCCCTGTATCATATGCATGAGCAGTGTTGATAGGTAGTAAAGTAGGCCTTTATTTGAATCACCCTGAGTAGTATCTTTTTTTATATTATAACACTTACATAAATCATAGTGGCCTCATAATTTACACACTTAAGGATTTGATTAACAATGTCTATCAACGAAAAATCCAAATCATTCAACTTTATGCATTTTTCATATGTGTGGTTCCTCAGAAATGTAATGAACTCAAAATATTTATTGTTCTGTGCCTACGCAACATACAATTGAGCAGACATTGACCACAAAATGTCTGCCGTGTCAAGTTCCCTCATACCCCTAAATTGACACATTCGTTGAAAAGCTAACTGTAGTGTAGGCCTACGTATACATCCATTGACTTTGGATGCTGTTTACTATGCTCTGAGCCTCTAAGCTCAGACAGGTCAGGTCCCAGAGAGTAGTGGTATCATATTGAGGTAATTTTTGTTATTTTTAGGAAGTAAGATTTCCAAATGCCAAAAATATGTGCAAAACTGGGGAGAGGATGTTAAAAGCTTAAGAAAATAATAATTTGAGCACCCCATTCATTGAAATGTATTGAAACTCATCAAATATGTAACTCTGCTTGGCTGCAAAGTTTAGGTTGCCTGCTGTATTGTTGCTAGTAATATTTGAAGGTGCGTCAAATACGAAGATGCGTCAAATTATGAAGCCTTTACAATATAGTCTCTATTGGAACTTTATTCTTGTCTGTTTATTCATTTATTATGCTACCTAAATTACTGTTACATTATAGTCTCATCATCGAACACATCAGTAACCGAAATGTGAAAAGTTTTCTTTCATCACTAAAATCTGTAATGAGTTGCCATGGAAATGTCAAGTAAAATTTAAGCTTAGGCCTATAGGCTAGGCCTAATTCATGCGAAAATTAAATTTGTAAATTTTATATGGAATATATGTAATCGGAATAAAAGTTTGGGACATTCCATTGCTATTTAATTATAATTGTGTGCAAGTACTCAAGTTGTTGATCATCCACATAGTTGTAGGTGTATCATGACACAACTATATGATACAATATATACTATTCAAACTGCTTAACTTCAAATGTTGTTGCTATTGCTGTTTGTTGGCATTGCTTACACAACATATATACTATTAAAAGACTTCAACCAGAGATTAACCAGACCCATCCTATCACTGATTTCCATTATTCTTAATCCAGAAATGGAGAGGTGCGTAGGGGGATGTATGATGATTCAAGAAGTATAACAGATTTTATTCTTTTCCCATCATATATTCATGTTTTCTTCTTGACCTTTCTCGTGTATCCTATGTTTATCATTTGTGTTCTCTAACAAATTCAATACTACAGACCAGCTGGAGCAAAATGGAGGACCTTCACAGGAAAGCAATTCGTGCCAACTATGTTATCTTGAGCAAAGATTTGGAACTTGAGCAAGTGATGCCTGCCCTGATTCAGGATGGAATATATGAACCATTTATGGTAGATACATTCAAGGTGAGAGAAAACTAACCCAATAAATCTTTAATATTGTTTGTACATAACTTACATATAGATGGAAGGAAAGCTAAACATAGTAAACATTTTATAAATTGTCACATTCAGGTCAATTAAAGACAAACTGACTTTATGCAATTCAGGGGGAGGGGGGGGGGGGCAGGGTCCCTTTTTCCCCTTTTCAACAAGTGTTTTTTTTCTTTTCATTTTTTAACATGGAAGTACATCAGCATTTTGAATTATCTTAACAAGTTACCACTGAAGTAGATTCATGTTGTCAAATACAGTTGCTATCAAGATGTTATGAAACCTTTCAATTGGTGATTTAAAAGGAATTACCATTATTCTTTAATTTATCAAAACAGTAGCTTTCTCATGATTGTCATGTAAAGTGTTGAATGTTTTCACAAATAGTTTCTTGAAATTTATCATTTTGTAATACCATGAGCCATAGTTGCAAAAAATGCAAAAGAGAGATTTTAAGGTGTTTCATGTATGAAAATCAACTCTATATGAGCTCTATGTGATGCCCAGCAGTGCAGTACCTTCTGGGTAAGGAAGTTAAATCTCCACAGAAATTATTCCTGCTGTTTGTGGTGAGCATGGAACAGTGGGAATGATGTCAACCTTTCTGTGTTAGTAATGTGCAAACTTATACATTTACTTGCTATTTTCAGTTGTACTGCATAGTATAATGTGATCTTACTATTTATAGGACATCTGGTACTTGATATTGATATGTTGATATTGATATATGATATGTTGACCTTGCTCATGTTGACCTCAAAAGTGAATACCTCCCTCTATATGAAGGGAGGGTGGAATTTTTGGGGCATCTCAGTGTTTTTGGTGGTTCTGTGTTTCAAGGATGATTGTTAATTGCCCAGGATTAAAACACCCCATCCAGATTTTAATTGTAACCAATCACTGGTTACATTCAAGCTCTTTCTACCAACGGAAGGCCAAACTGATAAAATTGACATTTTAATTTATTTAGGTCCTTTCTGCCAATTTGGGGATAGATACAGAAATTAAAATATGGAGACATATAACCTAAGATAAGATCAACTTTTTTAAATCCAAAAAGGGTAAATAAATGCTTGTATAAAACAGTATACAAAATTATATAAAATTATAGAGACATCTACAAACAATCCTAAAACAATACAATGGACAGGAGGCAGGAGACCGGAACAGTCCTTACAAGTAGTCAAGCTCTAGTGTTGGAAATTGAATTTATGAAGTTTTATACATTGTGGAATAAATGAGGAAGAGTGTTGATTTGTACTGGCCAATGGCAACCACATCCTACCACTTTGAGGGATCACCGCCCTGTCCAGAAGCACACGAAGTGGGTGGCCATCATCATGCATAATCTTGTCTAGTTTAACCTCTAGAAACTGTTGGTAGGACAAGGCCAATGTTGGCTGAATTTCCCCAATCATACGACTTGCTTTTCTTATAATGGCTTCAGTACGGTGTTTATTTCACAGGGTACACTAGGGACTGGGGACAGTGTGTGAAATCCAGAGAACGACCCCATAAATCTGTGAGGTCTATTCACCTTAGAATAGAGAGAATCTGCTTTGATGTAAAATAACAAACAAGTTAGCATTGTGCATGCTGGAATCCAGCTGTTGTGATCTTTATAGAACTTTGTTGATGGATGAATGTAGAAATGCCTTTAAAGGATCGGTGTTGTGAGTTACTTTGAAATGTTTTTGGTTTGGCTAAACAATGCTTCAAATCATTCAAACATATTTTTTGATTTCATAGGCCAAAGGTGGGAAGCTGGCTCAAAATCAAGCTCTGCTGAACAGTATCGAGACAAGAGGGCCAAAAGCCTACAAAGCGTTCCTAAGTGCACTGCAATCTGCAGGTCAGGGCCACCTGGCAGAGGCAATACAGAAAAAGGAAACCACGCAGCCGTCAACAAAACCAAGTGAGCCCCACTATGAACCCATGCAGACCGAAAGCCTTGTCTCACAGCCGACTGGTAAGAAGCTTGTCTACCGTAGCTAGTAGCCATGGCATTGATTATTATAAGCAGGCTAAGTAACATAATAGTTCAGTGGATATTTTATTCCTGACCAATTAAAGATCATAATAATATTGACTAAATACCACAAAGGTATGTGGCTTACTTTTGTAAATATCTATCCATCTACAGATGCAGGTGTCTGGCCAAATCCTCGCATCCCAGCAGTGTTGGAGCAGTATCACATACCAAATGTCCCAGTGAAAACTGAAATGGTTGATAGCAATGAGGTAAGAATTCCAAGAAAATAATTGATACATTTTAAATTCTCAGATTATCTCTGACTTTATCTTAACCAATATCAGCACTTTGCCTACTTTCAGAGAAATGCTCTTTGGCTGTCCAGAAATACTTTTCTGTAGAAAAGTGGTAAATGTACAGTAAAATGCCTCCTATCCAAGACTGGACGATTCAAAGTGGGACATTTTGGAATATAGTTGCTTTAGGCCATTTATAGGTGATAGAAACCTTACATATGGGACAATGGCAGACTCTGCACTGCCTCTTTTACAAACAACAAGAACGAAACCTTTTAAGAAAAAACAAATTATTTGTAGTAAGTCACATACAGTAATAGACCGTGTGACAACATTGAAAGAATGGGATTCATGATGGGATTCCTTTTTTTCTATTTACCAAATTTCTTTTTAATTTTATTGTCTTGGTAAACAACATAATGGAAACTTTGCGTCATCGATGGTAACGAATGTTTCCATACACAATGTGCATAGTTAACACATTTTTGCAGTGAACTATAACTGCAAAGGTAAAAGTTTTATAGTAATGTTAACAGTTTGTCTTGTAAAGATAACTTGTTTGTGGTGGTAATGACACACGGTAAGAACTATTAAATATGTTTGCAATATAAGAAAGATTGATAAGTGTTGCAATCTGTTTCCTTTAGGACTGTCCAAATTGGATCCAAATTAAGCCTGAAGCACAAAATATCTGTTGTATCTTATAAACCATTAAGCACTTTGTCAGTTGCCAAGGTGACAATGAGCCGTACTGACTAGCAACAGCAGAACTCTATACAATCATAAAATGATGGGTAATTCAATGAAAACTTTGTTTAAGGAAGTCATGTGATGCTATCAGCCAATCAGAGCCAAGACTGATTATAACAGACAGACAGACGGGTGAATAAAGTTTCCAGACGTGCATGGTATCTGAGTATATTTCCATGTTTCATGCACTATCCCTGGATTAAGGGCATCCCTAAACTTAATATGATGTCGCCAGATCATTAAAAGGGCCATATGTAGAAGCTCTATAAGCCATGCTCTTAGGTTCATTCACACTCACTCAACAAGGTCTCTCCAACGCACAGGCAAAAGCATTCCCAGATCCATTGAATAGTTTCACAGCTTTTAATTCTAGGTCAAACCATTTTCTTTGTTTTTTTTTGGTAAATGGCTTCAAAATCAAACTTTCAGTTACCTTTAATTTCTTTGGCCTTGGAGGTTAGTTCTGAGAGGAATAGTTGGTTTTGGATAAGGTTTCAAAGATAAACAATGGGAAGAATGATGATAAACCATGATACAATGTACTACTACAGAAGTATTTCAAATACACAGTAAACAACATGAATAAAGTCTTAGGCATTGTGCAGCAACTGTTACTTATATGATCACAAATCTCTTCACTTATTCCAAACCAGTATGTCCGTTGTTGGTTTCATAATGATTTCTTCATTTCATACACTGTTGTTTACTTTGTTTTGTTAATTTGTTTTGTTACTTTGTTTTGTGTTCATTGTTTTCCATTTTCAGTTTTTGTTGAGCCTCCTTAGTTATATATTACTTTTCATATCATTGTTTAATGTTGTCCTGTTTGGCCTTTTCTGCCCGTATCTGTTGTGTGAACTGGAAGACCCATTCATGTCAGACCTGGAAATTTTCTTTTCCTAAGAAGTAGGGGGGGGGAATCCAAGTCAAGTTGGTCTTGCTTGCTGTGAAAGTTAATTCCAAAAGTAGTTTTTAAAATTGAGAAAATTATAGGACTGATTTCCTTCTGTTTTCTGAAAACGTAGAAAAAAATCAAGAGAAGGTCGGCATTCCTCCAGACAGAGGAGTTTCTACTGTTCGTTGATGGGTACCCCTCAATCTTAACTTTTGTACTGTCACATGATCACATTCCCACAATACATCTCATCAACACTTGCATTTCATCCACGAAAGGTTTATCGTATGGCATCTAATCCAAGAGGTCTGGCACTGATAATCAACAATATGAAATTCCGTTCAATGCCCGAGAGGCGAGGGACAGAGGTAGATGGTCGAAACCTACATCACGTCTTCACAGAACTTGGATTCAATGTAGACACCAAGACAAATGTGAAGGGTCAGGTAAAGTAGTCGAGAGTCGAGACTTCTCTATCTTTCTTTCTTTCTCTTTCATCTCTTCCTCATGAGGTTTACTCGATGGGCTCAGAACCAAGAGGTTTAGCGCTGATAATAAACAACAAAGACTTTTACACAATGAAGACCCGACAAGGGACGGATGTGGACGCTAAAAATCTACACCACATATTCAGAGAATTGCACTTCAATGTGGATACCAAAGTCAACCTTACCGCTTTGGTAAAGTTAGCCCTATTGTTGTACATCGCTTCAGTGCTTGCGATTCTTTGTTACAGCTGCACATCTCAAACTCTTACACGTGTGCATATCATAAATGTTTTTCCCAATGCTGTCCCATTATAGATAATATTTTATGCATTATTCCTAGTGTTTGCACGAGGTATTTGGGTACCCGCCCGGTTCCTTATTTATTACCCGAACCTACGCAAAGTGTTATTTTATTTTTTTGCAAACCGATGGTTAGGCAAAATTTTCCCATTGACTTAGTGTGGCGTAAGGCTACCATGTGGTTCAAGATAACAGCAATATAGAAAGTATTCCATGGATATCTTATAACTGTGTCACAGTTTCAGCTAATAAACAGATGGTTTGGCTAGATTACCCCATTTACTTAGTGTGGTGTTAGGCTACCATGTGGTCGAAGATAACAGCAATAATGAAAGTATTCCATGGATATCTTATAACTGCGTCACAATTTCAGCGAATAAACATGGTTAGGCTACATTTCCCATTGACCAAAGAAACAAAAGCAAATAGAAATTATTGAGGAAAGTTTTATACCTTATCTTACACTTACGTATTGTAAACATTGTCAGTGGAGAACAGTGGCGTAGGAAGGTACTTTTGAGTGGGGGGGCTGAAGACTGATGGCCGGCCTGGGGGAGGGGTCTAAGGGGAGCGGGTGTCCCCCTCCCCTTTGGATTTTTTTTGCATTTCCAGGTGGCCTCAGATGCAATTTGGTGCAATATAGCACACTTCAACACCCACTCCATTTTGTAAATAATTTTACATTTTCACCTGGCCTTAGATGCAATTTGGTGCTCCAAATGAGATTTTTTTCTCTTTTGGAAATGAAAAAGGGGTTTTCTGACTTGCGGAGCGGGGGGGCGGAATGATGCTTCCGCCCCACCATATTTTAAACTGGGGGGGCTGGCGCCCCCCCAGCCCCACCGGTTCCTACGCCCTTGGTGGAGAATATAATTCATTTAGTATAGCATCCAATATGTAATTTCTTGAAAATCGCGATATACCAGGTAAACCAGTAGCTCACACAATATTTGAATCACCAGCTAGATCAAAGCCATTCCAGACTAGCAAACAAGAAAGTTAATCATACAGAAACCTCATCCCCCTTCTCACCATGCAGGATATGATCTCATACATCAGAGATTTTGCCAAGATGAACCATTCAACATTTGACTGTGTAATATTAGCGATATTAACACATGGTGTAGAGGGAGCCCTCTATGGGGTGGATGAGAAGAAAGTTGTGGTAGAAGATGTCTTAAAGTATTTTGAAGCTTCTCGAGCTCCGACTCTCATCGGCAAACCTAAGATTGTCATCCTCCAGGCATGCAGAGGAGGTAGGCTACTTGTACTCTCACTTGGCTTCCTGGTTTACCCGTCTCGTTTCAAAACTCAGAAATCTCGCTCTTCCGTGCCTAAGTTTTAATTGTTTCTGCTAGCAGTGAAAATTTTGTGACATATGACTGAGTCTAGTTCTGGGGAGTTCTGTGAATCAATGTTAATATTATGTGATCGTGTTGGACTATGTTTTATTTGGGTGCTTGGGGTGGGAGAGGTAAGGTCTTAGTCTCCTTTCAAAGAGTTTATATCTACTTCTGGACATGGAAATCTCGTTTCCTCTCCTTGGGTATGGTTCATTCAACAAGAAGGCCAGGTTGTTATCCAGTCCAACAGATCACAGAATCCAGTTATCTTTACATTGTACATTTTATCTTCATGACTTTCCAATTCCTTCCAGAACGCTTTGATAAAGGCGTTGAATCCACCGATGCTAGTGGTGCTGGCTACGTAGAAGAAACAGCGCCCTCTCCAAGAGAGAATGGTGACCAAGATGCGAATGCTCTGGTGGATTCCATGCTGCGGCTGGAGTTTGAGGCTCCGGATGCATTTGCCAGTGCTCGTAGTAAAGTCCCTGCAAGGAGTGATATGTTGATTGCATACGCTACAGTCCCTGGTGAGTCATCATGCTGCCTTCAAACATTGGTTTTTTTTTAAATCTTTTGAATTGATTTCTATTCTTATTCCTTACATGTTTTTTTCACTCCTTTTCTTGAACATTTTTATAGTTATACTAGAGTAAATAAAAAATTCAATGTCAAATTTTGTACTCTGTAAACGTATACAGAGAAAGGTACATTTGATTTCTACTGGTAACCCATTCGTTATCTTTTGTTTTCTCATTTCAAACTAAAAGAGATGTCAGATGGGAGTAGCTAACAAGGATTTGCTCTAGGATAGATGATCCACCCTTGTGCCTTCTTCTCTCCCTCCCCCACCCCCTTCCACTTACATCTTCTTCTGTCCACCTGCACGTGAACTCATAACTTATAACAGTTGCTATTAAAGCTTCGAGGTTTCAGGCACCATGAGAAGACACATGTACTACACCCTCTCTCCTCCCACACTCTCACCCTCTCCAGTCTCACAAGCATGCTCCTTTACACCAACCACAAACACTTAAAGATAAATACTATAAAAAAGCATGTCTACAGCTGGCTAACATCAACACCCATAGCATATGTACCCATGCCTAGCCTAGTTTTATGTGTATACCTCTGGGCTGAACATGCCGTTATCCGTGAGTTTATTTCCAGCTGAGCTGAAATAGGAATATACATCAGAACAATTACAGGGAGCATGGCCATCAAATTAATACCTAAGTGAATGTTTGCGATGAGTCGATGTTGATGTGAAATGCACCACCATTGTGTAAGTTTAAGGTATGACCTTCATAATTTCATTGGGTATGCATGATTTTGTTTCTTTCGTTATTTTTTTAAGTCAGCATTAACCTGACTTTATAATGACAAATTTCTTTTCAGGTTATGTTTCTTGGAGGAACTCGGAGAGAGGCAGTTGGTTTATCCAAGCCTTAACGGAGGTCATCCTTGAGTACGGCCAATCTGAAGATTTACTCTCAATGTTAACAAAGGTATCACTATCCTATCATTAATAAAGGTATCACCATCCTATCATAAGTAAAGGTATCACCATCCTATCATTAGTAAAGGTATCACTTTGTATATAAAAAGAAAAAATGATTTGCAAGAAGAGCACCGTTAAGCTAAGTTCTGGTCTTCAAGTGTATTTTGGAAGTGCCCGAATAGAACTCCGATCAAGGCTTAACAGAAAGCAGTGTGCACATTTCATATTCATTCACACTGAAAGCTGCCTAGTGTAATGCACAGCCATCCTAAATAATGCAAGTAGTATTACTATGTTGTTGTTTTTTCTACACATGTTACATAAGTAACCAAAAGGCAATGAACAGGTAAACAAAAACCATTAATGGCCCTAATTTCTATGTTACAAATGAATTGGATCCAATAAAGCACTGGTTACCAGTGGTAAGCAGAGAATAAACATAATATATCATATAATTATCATCAAGGACATTCAAATGTCAACATTACTGTTTGCTTTCCTGCAGATAAGTGAACACATCATTTTTGGGTTAAATATGTGAACATAGTCTGAAGCTTCCAAGATGACATGGATTTGGTTTTTCCTTGTTATGGTATAGAAAGCATGAAGTAATTTCCCCAGTAGTTGCATTCTTGAAATTTAGATAAAAACTTTAGTTTTTCATCAAGGGGGTTCATGTTTTTGTTTTTGCACAGGTAAACTCCAAAGTTGCTAGAGCGTTCGAGTCATCCTCCGGGAAGAACAAGCAGATGCCCGCCCCTGTGACCATGCTGACGAAGAAACTTTTCTTCTTTCCTGGTTATTTCAGAAAATGAGAGAGTGGCTGTTGTGTTAAAGTACCAGACAAGATGGGTGGACCCTGCAGGCCTAGCCTTTACCTTTATCAGGAGAAAACATCTTGAATCACCAAGGACAACAATTATAGATATCCTCTGGTCCTTCATTGTTAAATAGTTACACAATTTTTTTTCTCTTTTGGGTTACTTTTCTTTTTAGAAAGGAGGAGGGGGGAGGGGAGTAGGATAAATATGTTTAATTCTTTGGCTAAACTATAAAAGAAATGGTGATTGCATACACCAGTTAAGAATAGTGTGAAAACATTTTCATGTGTTTACGCGGTAAGTTTACTAACGATGCTGAAATACAGTTTGAAAAGACGAAGCAGCCTCTGGAGGGCGGCAACTAAAACGGTTCTTTGAATATTCTGTTGGGGATGCGGGCTTGTCGAAGTTAATGTCGTTGTTGTTTCTTTCGTGTAAAAGTAAAACTGCTTCTAGTCGGGAATTACTTTGTGCTGAAACCCTGTTTGAAGCTAGCGATTTATTACAACTCACACCTGTTGTGTATTAGATAATACTGTATTTAGGGGAGACTATATTAACTGCCCCACAACTAATCAACATGCTAATAATCAGATTATATTTGACAAATTCTCCTGATCAGTTGTAACAGTTTCCTGCTATGACAGTATGGTCACCCCAAGTTCAAGGAGAAATATTGTTACAAGCAATAGTTGGTATTTCTTTCTTTCCTGAATAATTCTTTAATACACAATAGTTGGGGTCATTGCAATGAGTTCTACTATAGAACAATCAGGTATGAAAACATAAAATTCAAAGGTTTAGACTAGAGAGGAATAAACTCCAAAATAACGATATGCAAATTATGAAATTGTGACTATTTTATACATTGCACTTGCTACTTTTATTTAGTAGAATCTGTCATTCTACCAAATCTGCCCTGTCTGAGAGTTTGCTTTGATGGAAATAATGTATTCCACTCTTGAGTCAGTCTTAACAGGTAAGTAAAATATATTTTCTGTTCTAACAGTAGTTTCCAGATCAATGTCTCCTTCATACCACAAATTTGCAGACTGATAGATCTAATCAAGCTTCCGTTAGCTTGAAACATACTTGCACCTCATATGGAGGTATAGTGGTGGTTACTTGAAATGTTCCTGTTCAAGACCCTAACCAAATATTTTCTATAAAACTATAAAAGTTGAAACACACCAGCAGTACTGTTATAGTTTTAAAGAACAAAATGCAGCCTACAAGTTTCTTGAAAATGTTCTTTGGTTTAGTCTGATCTTTGGCTGATACTTAAGTATTTAATGTGACTGTCAAATCAGAAGAGGAACTTACTAAGCTATACACTGGAAGGTAGAACTGGTAGAGGTAGAATTTTTTTTTAAAAACACCCCAATTTAATCCATGAGTGTGTATATTAATTAGCATATTTAATTAGGATGGATTTGTAAATTTTGAATTGTTTCTACTCCTCTGGGGTTAAGAAGGAAGGAAGAAATGTGATATTGATGGTTGAATATTTAAAGGCAGATGTGATGAATTAAGGCTTGTTCAATTGTAGTACTATTGTGTTAAATGTATCACAGTATGGTTACCAGGAATTTGGTCAAAAAAAGTGATGGAGTCCTTCTGTACCTGTTATGTACAGTTACTTGCTCTATAACAATTACACATTCAGTGACGGGACTTCACTACTAAAACAATGCCCTCTCCCTTTCCTGCCCAAGACACATGTATATCAATGTCAGCACACCCCCTCCCATTCCCCCAACCCCAACCCCCCCCCCCCCATCAATGGCTATAAAACATCCTGTTTTAATGGAATCTGTAAATGATTTGAATATTGCAGTCATGCTGTGCCACCAATCAACTGTTGCATTAGCATCTGAGATGACAGTTATTGTAGTAGGCAACTATCTGCTATGCATGTACATTACCAATTCCTGGGCATTTCCCTACAAAATGAAGTCGTTGACTGTTATTAATCATTAGCAACAATCTTTTACCTTTTTTTTTTTTGTGGATTTGATTTTCTTATATTTAATTAGAAAATAAACAAGAAAAAATTGTATTTTGTGTGTTAGCTTTTATGTTTATCTCTTTGGGGGTTGTTTCTATGGGAAGTGGAGGGGCAAGGGGTCTTTGTCTTTTACTTTTTACAGAAATGAAAAGGTTAATAGGGTAGAGGATGTGATGAATATGACCAGTACATGGAAAGACTAGAGGGATAGTTTTAATATATATTTGCATAGAAAGCAAATAGGAAGCAATAATCATACAAATGGGTCATGTGACAGTTTTAAACTGAGACACAACTAGTGCAGTACTACAAGACTTCTGACCAGTCCATCTCAAAATTCCATCGAAAGAAAAAAGATACGTAACTTTCACAAATATGCACGCAATGATTTAGTCAGCATCTCTGCCAAACAACATAATCAGGCGCGGATTCAGGGGGGGGCGCGCCCGGCGCGCGCCCCCCCTAAAAAAATCTGGCAAAGGTTTTTTTTTCAAGAAAAACAAACAAGCCGGCTCCGCTTGGGACTT
>JAIPMN010000760.1:0-26770 GCA_020650975.1 Apostichopus californicus | reverse complement strand
GGGCGTTGGCACTGATTTGGGGGTCCCTGACGATTACGACACAACACTGCAGCGATTTAGGGCACAATAAGGCACCCAGGGGGTCTGCGAACAAAAAAAATAACTATTGTTGAGAGAAAATTCACCATCTTGTAGGGAATGTAGGCTACTTTTATCTTAGGACAGTCTTATATGCTCGCTTGAGCGGCCGACTATGAACGGTAGGTCGAGAGACGGGGTAGGGGAGGGGGTATTGGGACAGTTCAAGATGGTTGAAGGGGCGATCATCTAAAAAAAGTTTGAGAACCACTGCTCTAGACTCTGCTCAGCGAATGAGTCTCCTTACATAAAAATAGGAAAATGGTATGGCTGTTATATTTTCCACCCCTTTCTACATACGCTTCACAATAGAGGGCGGCACGATCAAAGGAACGAATCACTCATAGCGGGATGAATACAGTAGCAAGGATCGACCCAGAGCATTTGGCAAAGAAAAACTGTCGAATACGCCTTAACAAAGCTAGCTAGGGAATCTCCATACCAAGCATTCATTAAAGTTTCTGTTCTTGAGATATTGAGTTTAACATGTAAGCATTTCACCACTTGTTTTTGTATACTCGTTTTGTATTGCTCATTTACACCAGCTATCATGGTTGCTAGGGGTCGTTCATATCATCATCCGATTTAAGGAAAATGTACAGCTTTTATGTTTTCTAGAAAAGGATCCCACAGACACCCCTAAAACGATCTGCTTCAACTGCCCTATGGCCACATCCTCTCCTGTATATAATACTCAACCCCACCCATCCCCTGGCACTTCTGCAAAGGTTCATGCCACAACCTAACTCAGTTTCCCAGACCATTGAAATCCTGTTCCACCATATCTGCAAAATGTTATGAGGCTGCTAAAATTGCTTCCTTAAATCAACTGTTGGGCAACTTAAGAAAATGGCCCTATATCCAGCTGGTTTTCTGCCCTCCACCCCACCCCCTCACCTACTCCCACCCCCCCCCCAGGAGAATAAACTGTTAGTACTGAAATAATGGTGAAAAACCCACAATAGCATAGTATTTTAATGTTAAGGAGGCACACAATATAATTAAAAATGAAGGCAAATCAAAGAAACACAAACAAGACAACTGTGGAGCATTTCTTGATTTAATAGCAATTTTTTACAATAATTTAACAGCAAGCAATGTTAAATTAAGTCTAACATTAACCATTACTATGTGACTAATTACCTTATCTCAAATATGACTTACCATAAGACAGAAATCAGACATATGGTTGATATTTAAGAATTTTGTGTCAAGCCCCCCCCCCCCCCCAACTTGTCACTTTCATGAGATTGGAAGCACAAACAATAGGGCACATCTAGGGGCATCTACCTACTAAATATGACATTGATTCAACTTGACACTGTGGTGTTTACAAGCTAGCCATCACAACCACACACACACTAGCAGGATTGCACATGTTACTGAGCCAATAAAACTATGTTCAATTTCTAAATGGCAGGTAGAGGCTTTTAAGAGAATAATACAGTTAGCACAAGAAAGAATAAATAAATAATAAGAAAAGACACTGCAATATGATATTAATAGAATATGTTAATATATTATAAGTATTACCAAGGCCAAAGAAATCCCATAAAAAATATAAAATCTTTCTCCTTGTGACAAGAGAACTTGATAACAGCACATGCATACCATACATTTTGATAGCCAGAGTGAACGTACAGTTTGGTTAAACTCTCTGAAAAGTTTGGCAATGGTGACTTAACACAAAGTCAATTAAAGACAATCTTACACACTACCTTCAGAATGCACAGCTATGTGATTAAAAATGACAAAGTTAACGGAATATAATGAAAACAGAAAAAAACAGACAACTCCTACTATGATTATAATAAGAAAACAGCCTCTTGTATTCTTAATAATTTAGCCTCTGAAGAAGATCCTGCTAGGATTGAAATGTCAGGCCAACTTACTTTTACACATTCTCTTACACAGGCTCTCTAGTGGATAAGCAGTTTGCTAACAGTTTTATTTTATTATGATTATAATAACTCAGATGTTCAGTCAACGTCTATTGAACTTCTCTAGCACTCTGTTAGAATATTACAAAAGAAAACAAGTGTATTGTAAAGTTAAACAAAACAGTTTATTGTTCATCACAGACTGCACTCAATTGTTGAGCTAGAAAAAATGACCCAATAAAAGAATACAAGAGGTTGAAAGAGAGAATCTTAAAGAGCTATTTCGTTAGTGCTGACCAAAACGATAAGCACTTTCTTTAAGTCGTTCCCTTTATTTCAGGTTGAACCATCCAATGTAATATTTTAACATGGACTATACATCAATTTATGGAATAAAATTGAAATACAACAAAAAAGATCCTCAAAACCATGAGGTTTACCATTAGAATTCTTTCAAAGGCAGGATAGATGGACCAAATTGCAAGATATTCAACAATTATATGAACCACATTTTGATTCCTAGAAGACATCTCACTCAAACGACTATGATATCAACCATGCAACATCTCACTCAAATGACCATGATATCAACCATGCAACATCTCACTCAAATGACCTTTGACCTCTGCCATGTAACATCTCACTCAAATGACATTTGACCTCTGCCATGCAACAATATCTCAATCACATGACTTTGGACTTCTTTCTTTTACATAATTATCCTTCCATACCATACAATTTTTCCCTATCAATTTCTGCCATTTGTTCCTGTCAATGTGTTCTTCACCACACTGGAAGACCATAATTACAGTTGAAACAATAGTATTAATGTTTGGATAGTTTGAGGTATGTTACTACTTGTTCACATAACATAGAAATGTGGTGGATTGCTGTTCATCAATGATGTAAGGATATGAAATAAGCAAGCTGCTACAAGGAACCAACATCAAGAACTATGATGTGAATCACATTAAGAACATATCTGCTTCACATTAGATATGTATATTAAAAATGTTACAGTAAATAGTTTGGGGAAAATGTGACTCATTTACTAAAAGCCTTAAGAAAATAAAGTGTTTATAAAATTCCAGTATGAAAGTTAAAATATAGAAATGCAAGGTGATGTTTTGAAAGTACTAATAAAACAAAGAATTATTGCTTTGATTCATATAGACTAGTAAACTAGTAAATAAAGGCACACTGTATATAACTCTAAGTATGTACAAAAGCTTTGCTACAATTACACAGCACACAAATAGCTAAATGAAAACAATTGAAATGTAATGGTTCACAATGAACAAGATCACCTTAAAATGAAACTTAGTCTTCAATTGTGAAGCAAAAGAGATATAACAGGAAAATTGATTATACTAATATGGTTGTAAACTGTCAGTTAAAATATACTTATTTTTTACATTTAACATACTTCATACCTTTCTTTTGTCAATACGTAATTAATTCTTAATTTGGTGGAGCCTTTTAATTAACTCTAAAGCTCTCCAGAGCATTGATCTGATTCCTCATCATCTCTATTTCAGAGCTGGTATTTGTAATCCAGGTGTCTTGTTCGTCTACCGCTGCCTTCAGAAGTCCAGACACTTCTTCATACTGAGCTTGCGTCAACTCTGCGCTGACCACCGACACTCTTGACCTCAGCACATCTAACTGACCAAGTTCCAACTGGTCAATGTTGTTCAGTTCTTGCGTTAGCTTGTTGATATCTTCCAGCACCTTTAAAGAGTCTTCAGCTGCATCATGTGCCAGGTTTGTCGTGGCTGTTGCCATGGATTCCAACGATTGGATATCTTGCTGGTGACTCAGACATTGTTGTCTTATCACTTGTAGTGTAGTTTCATTAATACGTTCTACTCTTTCTGTTTTATTATCAGATTCATTAAAGCTAACCTGATATTCTTCTTGCAAGCCTCTTGTTTCCAACCTCAATCTCAAAATATCCTGAAAAACAAAAGAAATCCAGTAAAATGTAGGTAAAGTACTAAAAAATGAAAGAAACTAGAAAGTGACCTTTTTACTTCACAAACTCAGCAGCAGATAATTTAATGAAACGATCGATTTGATAAACGGAAGTATTAAAATTAAATGTAGTTTTAGTGAATATACATAGAGTGTATACTAACTAAGGCATAGTTTTGTGATGTATGAAGAATTTTACACAAATATGAATGTTGGAATTGTATTTCATACAAACTATGGTTGATAGAAAGCATATAAAGCTTCACACCTTTTCCCCATCGCTATCAAATGTAAAGATAAAATAACAGTGTTTCCTAACCCCACCCATATTCCACTTGAAGAGAGAGATATCTTACTGTGTTGTGGTCCTCTACTATTCGGTTTGCATCTGCTGCGTTACCGAGACCTGTTGCAACATCGGATGAAGCAGCCAGAAGCTCCGCCCTCTGCTGTACAGCTAATGAATATGCATTTCCAGCCTCGATACTGATCATTCCCACATTATTAGAGACAGCTGATGCTTCAGCTTGGGCAACTGTAAAAGGGAAAACATTTGACTCGTGGTCAGAGAGAAGATCCCAGAAACATCACCAACGGGTACCGATATTAAAGTTACAGTTTCTAAACTACGCAGTACATCAACGTATAGCTCACATGTAGGTCACCGTTACCCCTGACTTTTGGTCATTCCTCTCAAAAATTTTAGTTTGAAAAATATCACAAAAGTTTGGATCAAAGTTTCTCAAACTTCATAAACTATAAGGTCATCTTTTCAAAGAGACGATAGATCTCGTCACCGAATGGACTTCAATCTGCGAGTATCTATGATCCCATTCAACAAACCTTTAGCCAGTGACCCATCCAAATGTCCATTAGATATGAAAATTGACAGAAAACTAAAACAGCAAAATGAGGAACAAAACCACCCTTACATATTAGCCACTGATGAAGTCTTCTTTAATACTGATTGCACCTGATGAGGCAACATGTTAAAATAACCCAGTCAAGGCAACAAACTGCAGCACGGGAAGGAAACAAAAGGCTTTATATCACATTTACATCAATAATGCCATGATAGAATTACCACTGTCATCTTACATATTTCATCTTTTTTTCAGCAATATTTTAAAAATTCCACAAAGAAAGGTCAATAAGAAGGGGAAGAGCTACACAAAGCAAGCCTTTCACAATTAAGTAACAACAAATTTTGTGTATAAGACTTTTAAATCCCTAACCAACAAAGGCAACCGAATTAGCAAAACAAAACAATGAAAGTACTAAAGTATCTCGGTTGACTGTGAAATTCTGGCAATGAGGAAATGAAATCAAATGAAATCACAATATCTCACCGCTTGATACATTTTGAAAGTTTCGAACAACGTCTAATTGTTCTTCAGCCACTGCAAAGACTTGATTGGATGATGTCACTGCAGTCTTTGCCCTCTGATTGGCTGTTTCAGTCCTGCTGACCAGTTCCTCAATATTGTTTATAAGAGAGTTACTTGCATCTGCCAGTATATGAGATTGATTAATGGAGCCTGCAACTTCTTTCGTAATGGATTCCAAGGAATCCAATTGATTGTCAACCTGTAGGGGGAAATCAAAACAAACATGAAAAAGGTTTTCCAGAATTGAGACACTAGAAATATTCCACTACCAGTATCACAGGTAACTCAGACAAATATGGTCCGACTACGGTTTATCAATAAGGGTGGATTTTGTTTGCAAGCTTTATATGCAAAAATACATTTTAGTTCTATGTCTCGTAGTTGCCTTCAGCCAAATTATACTGAACTACTGACTGAGAAGCTATAATCAGTTTCTGGAGCAGGCAGTGTTCTATTTAGCCGGTATCCCATCGCAAAATGTGACACACTTCTCCACACTTGCGATGCAATTCTCAAAATGTATAGCGTAAAAACGCTCTGTAGTATATTTGCCAATTTATTCAGTAATTGCAAATGAGTGGAAAAGCAGAATGCAAAAACGCATTGAGGTTTCAATTACTTCATTGCTCTGGAATTCGGCTTGTTAACCAGAAATAGCTGTCACAATATAAATGGCCCAAACCACCATTTTGATGTACAATTATACTATGGCATGATTAACACAGGTTAGTCTACTGTACCTGGCAATACACACCTCCACCAAAAACAATAGGGCTCTTGTACTCAATGTGATGCATCCACACACCAAGTATGAGAAGTATATATGATTCCCATCGTTAGATATCATGTATGGTTTTCAGAGTTTAACCTCTGGTGACTTCAAATGAGATTTGACTTCACAAGCAACATGATTCTTTTACTCAATATGGCAAATCCATAAACCATGTATGAAAAGTATCCATGATTTCTACCATGAGAAATCATCTTTTAAAGGTTTTCAGGCCTCAACAAATATTATTGAAAGAACTCGCTATTTGGCGACCGTGACTAAAAATCTACTCGCCAAAAGGCAAAAATTCACTCAGGTGAAGTTTCAGTATACTAAACAATGTTCTAACTGCATTAGACTGTGGCGTAATTATACTAACTAAATGTACTAACCTAATTAATGTACTAACCAAGTACTAACCTGCTGAGATAAATCATTGGCAGAAGTTGCTGTTTCACTCAAAGATGTACGGATGTTAGTCAATCTGTTGTCAAGGGATGTCAGATCCTGTTGGCTTACAGAGGCAACAGTGGTCTCAACAGCCAGTAAGGTAGAGGTTGCTCTCTGCAAGAGTTCATCTGCCTCTTGCTGATAGGTCTCAATTTGCAGGCCAGTCGAGCTGGCTTCGGCCAATAGAGAGGCTAAGTGTGAGGTTACATTGTCATGTACTGCATGAGCAGCTAACACGGTCTAGAAGAAACAGGATAAAAGGATCTTTCTTTGTTAATCCCAAACTATAAGACATTTTGATTAATGAGGATTGATATAAAGAAGGAAATTGGGGTAGAATGGCTTAAAGAACCGATACAAAATTGTAAACAGTAACAATTAAAATCCTTGGCCAAAGGATGTTAAGAAACTGGTTTGTAATAAATGATGATGGGTACACAACGTAGAAAATAGACATAAATGGATTCTGAAATATCATGCAATATTATTATACATGTTTCTCTCTCCCACCAATGCTTTGGGAAGCCTACACATTTCTTCCAAGTATAAAGAAGGTAATATATGTGGTAGCATTGCTGCTACAGTAGGGATAGATAGGATTGTCATACCTGTAGCGCCATTGACGACGCAGTCACAGCACTCTCTGTGACATTTCTGATCTCATCTACTTGTCTGTTTAAGAGTATCACGTCTCTGGTGGCAGCCTCTGATGTGACTTTCAATTGATCCTCCCAAAGTGAGAGATCAGTGGCTAAATCTCTCAAATCATTAGCTACTGCTTCAAAATCTCCTAAGAAAATCAAGAACAAAATAAAAAGATAGTGTTACTTCTTTCCTATCTGAAACTTATAACACTGACAAAAGTAAAAATTAAACTGTTTGGTTTCACTCAATCAAAGATAACAATCAATAAGATAATAAAAAAAATTGTCAATGAATTCTTTCATGTAGTTTTTGATACATAATAGCTCACTAAAAGATTTAATGAGCTCATTATTTCTCTTCCTGGAATATTGTAGGTACACAGTGATGTTAGCTATATAGCATCCTCTGATATGGTTACATGCCCCTCAGAGGTTGTTTGATTAATGGATATGGCTTACCATTGAATAACACAGAGTAGGCTGACTGTAAGTACACAGTGATGTTAGCTATATAGCATCCTCTGACATGGCAACATGCCCCTCAGCAGTTGTTTGATTAATGGATATAGCTTACCATTGAATAACACAGAGTAGGCTGACTGTAAGTACACAGTGATGTTAGCTATGGCATCCTCTGATGAGGCTACATGCCCCTCAGCAGTTGTTTGATTCATGGATATGGCTTCCAACACATCTCTTGTCATCTCCAACTGATCCATGATTAATGACATTGTTCTATTCAGATCCAACATGGAGACATCAAATGTAGTCAGCCTCTCCTCAACACTATTAGCCTGAGGGAGACAAAAGGATTACCAGGAATCTCATGAAACCAGATACAAACATACCAGAGATATATCACCCATCATGAAACCAGATACATACATACCAGAGATATATCACCCATCATGAAACCAGATACATACATACCAGAGATATATCACCCATTATGAAACCAGATACAAACATACCAGAGAGATATCACCCATCATGAAATAAGGGGTTAATCAACGGTCTAGCGTGCGTTACTCACAGGATTAATGCACGATCGGGGGATAATGCAAGCGATGCACGAGGGCGGAGCCCGAGTGCATCCAGCGATAGCATTAACACCCGGAGTGCATTAATCATGTGAGTAACGCACGCTAGACCGTTGATTAACCCCGTTCATTCATACACTACCATTTGTGTGGGGGAAAAATCATAAAATAAAACATTTTTGGTTACATATACCAAAGATTTATTAAAGTGATGCCCCGTAATTTTACCGTGCGTTACTCACAGGATTAACCACGGTCAGCTGACCTGAATGGACCAATAGGATTTAGGAATCTTTACTAAGTATGAATGAACCTGATATATACATACCAGAGATATATCACCCATCATGAAACCAGATACAAACATACCAGAGAAATATCACCCATCATGAAACCAGATACAAACATACCAGAGATATATCACCCATCATGAACCCAGATATATACATACCAGAGATATACCACCCATCATGAAACCAGATACATACATACCAGATATAATTCACCCATCATGAAACCAGATACAAACATACCAGAGAGATATCACCCATCATGAAACCAGATATATACATACCAGAGATATATCACCCATCAATGAAACCAGATACATACATACCAGAGATATCACCCGTCATGAAACCAGATACATACATACCAGAGATATATCACCCATCATGAAACCAGATACATACATACCAGAGATATATCACCCATCATAAAACCAGATACATACATACCAGAATTATATCACCCATCATGAAACCAGATACATACATACCAGAGATATATCACCCATCATGAAACCAGATACATACATACCAGAGATATATCACCCATCATGAAACCAGATACATACAAACCATAGATATATCACTCATCATGAAACCAGATACATACATACCAGAGATATATCACCCATCATGAAACCAGATACATACATACCAGAGATATATCACTCATCATGAAACCAGATACATACATACCAGAGATATATCACCCATCATGAAAACAGATACATACATACCAGAGATATATCACCCATCAATAAAACCAGATACATACATACCAGAGATATATCACCCATCATGAAACCAGATACATACATACCAGAGATATATCACCCATCATGAAACCAGATACATACATACCAGAGATATATCACCCATCATGAAACCAGATACATACATACCAGAATTATATCACCCATCATGAAACCAGATACATACATACCAGAGATATATCACCCATCATGAAACCAGATACATACATACCAGAGATATATCACCCATCATGAAACCAGATACATACAAACCATAGATATATCACCCATCATGAAACCAGATACATACATACCAGAGATATATCACCCATCATGAAACCAGATACATACATACCAGAGATATATCACCCATCATGAAACCAGATACATACATACCAGAGATATATCACTCATCATGAAACCAGATACATACATACCAGAGATATATCACCCATCATGAAACCAGATACATACATACCAGAGATATATCACCCATGAATAAAACCAGATACATACATACCAGAGATATATCACCCATCATGAAACCAGATACATACATACCAGAGATATATCACCCATCATGAAACCAGATATAAACATACCAGAGAAATATCACTCATCAATGAAAGCATGATGGCTACATTATAATGTACTATGGTAAAAATCACCATTTATTATGGCACAATAAGAATGATTCATACCATGATCATCATGTATTATGATAGTGTGTAGGGACCATGTTGTTACAGTATTAAAATAAACAATTAAAAAATGGCTTCACAAAGTAAAGAAAAGATGGTCTTTTTTGAGTTCTAAAAGAAATTTTCAATGGGTGCAACTCAAACACAACTGACCGCTGCATATATGTGACACTATCCTTACCTCAGCAACAAGCAGGAGGAATTGTTCGTTGGCATGTTCGTATCTACTCGAGAAGGAACCAGATGAAACATCACTGGCTTGAAGAGACCCTACTTGCGACTCTAAAGTCAATACTTCTGAAGATCTCATTTGAAATAGATCCAGAACTGAATCATAGCATGCATCACAACCTAAGAAAGGAAACCAATCATTGATAGTATTACAGAAATGCACCCATCGGGGCATACAGTGTTAGAAGAAAACACAGAAACTGTGATTATTACAGAAATCCAAAGCAGGAAACAAATGGTTATGACAGAAATGCTTATAACATTGCACAGGGAAACAGTCATTGAGATTATCACAGGAATGAACCAATTAGTACTTAACACCAACCAAAGAAAAACAAACTACTGGCAAACAGATTTGACATTTCTAATATAATCCATCGATATCCATACGGCATAACTACATATGGCATACTTTGTCTCTTACGACAGCTGAAATTAGTAATTTAAAAGCAGATATTTTGCAACCAAATGATAAGAGCAACTTTCAATACTTGATTACTGGAAACTCACGTAAGCAACCAGCTTCATAATTGTAGTGGTTAAGACTGCAGTCGGCACACTGTCTCCCTCCATAGTTAGATTTACATGGGCATTGTCCATCCTGATTGTTACACTGTGTCTCCTCATTCGCTGTACCACTGATATTACATGCACAAGCTATCAAGTAAAGATACAAACATTCCTGAAGTAAGATATGATAACTATTTCTACTTGTCTTCTGTGTGTTTGCTATGTTATCACAATATGAACATTTTAACACAATATTACACTTGAGTGAATAACTTAGCATAACATTTTTAATCAATTCGACTTTAATGTTTACAAATTCTTTAATGTTTTGAGGAAAACAAATTTATGCCTTAAAAGCTTCTCTTTTCTTGTCACCTTGTCCCTTCTCTTGTTACCTAACAAGATTCAATAACCCTTTTTATAAGTATTACATGATACTACTGACTGGCCAAACCCTTCTTGCACTAAATTAAATACATCAAATATAGGTGAAGTGCTTACTGTTTTCAAAGACATATTCAACTCAAGGTAAGTAATTGATATCCATTATTGATGGCATATATTCTACTAAAAAAACAATGGTTAAAGCAACATTTTGAGTTTATTCTTGATAAAGGGTTTGATGCTAATAGGTTAAAATTTCCATAGCAATGTAGTTGACTAACTTGACAAATGAGATTCGTTTGAATTCATAAAGTAAAATTTTTTGGTAAAGTTTGCCAATGGTGATCTCCAGCTACACCCTAAATCAACAGCTATCATACTGATCCTTTCATGAAAAGCTGTAGTCTCTGAATTCACTGAAAATTCACAAAATATTGGTCACCATTCATTTGGCAACTTAGCATACATTTGGTCGTCGATCAATCAGAAAGCTTCTTTAAGGTATTTCCTATAACATCAGCTAAACTGTACTTAAAGCTTCAAGCATCAGTAACGTTTAATCCAAGTCTCCGAAATGGAGGAATTCTTCTCGTAACTATTGGAGACAAGATCTTTTTTATGCGTACTTTCAAAACTAGCACAAAGATTGAGATATGTTACAGCAAACTGTACAAACTCTGCAGATCTATGAACAGAATAGATCACACACATTTAGGACCCAGTGTGTCTATATATGGCACTGTTAGCACACATAATACAGCACACTCTGCTGAAGCACTGAAGATTCCCCTTGTGTTAACTGCAATATTCAGTAAATTTGGCAAAACCTGCTGACTTTTATGAAAAAGGGCACTTTTACAAAAGCTATTTAGAGTAGGGAAAGGAGATTAACCTGCACAACCTCCTCCATTGAAGAGGTCAGTTCCAAAGCCATAGTGATTGGGTTCACATCTGAGACAGTCAGGACCTTGAACGTTCGACGCACAGAGTTCGCATTGGTCTCCAATTGTACCCGACCGACAGTCCAAACAGGTACCTGTGTCAGCCTCACATGTTTGGGCTCTATCCTGGCACTCACAGGGTGTACAACCATCATAAGGGTTACCAGTAAAGTTTGAGCGGAATGTACCAGGGTCACAAGATTCACAGGATAAACCTATCAAAGTAATTGTGATTGTTTAATAAAATGTTAATAAATTTGTCATGTAAAGTTGTTTTGATTATTTTTTTTTGTTCAGTACCACTCCCTTCAGGGGACAAGTAGATGGGTAATGTTGCTCAATGTATTAATCTGTACAATAATGAACTTTATATTTTTCTGGTGCATAAGTCTACAATATAGGTTCATACATAAAAACAACATACAATATTTAAGATCAACATCGACTTCTTCCATGGAGAGTCAGTCAGTGGATCATTCACCTGAGTTACTAACTTACCTGTTGTGTTTGAGGCACATACACACTGCTCAACAGAAAGTATTGGCTCATCGCCCAAACGTAGGATAGCTTGATAATCTGCTGTTTCCATGGTGATGAAGTAGAAGGTGGTTACGGTGTCAATACCAAAGGAACCTCTGACTTCAATACTCAAAATATTAGACAAAATATCTGTAATATTAAAGAAGATAAATGTAGTCCTGGTTTTAATAATGCATATTATTGTGCTTTGTCAGCCACATATTTTTTTTACTCTAAAACTTTGGAGTTACAACTTTTGATGCCATTAAAAGAGAACCAAACCAGATCATCATCTTTTAACTGATATGATAGAGATGGTTGTGATGAATAACTCCCTCAATTAACAATTAAAGGCATTTAAGACTTGCCCCAAACCGCGTGCCGCGCTCTGAAAAAGATAACTTTCCGTTGCTTGCAAATGAAGTTTTCTGCTTGTCGCCACAAATTGCAGACAGTAATGAAACATGATACATTGTTATCTTTAGCTCGACCTGAGATGTCCATCGCTGTATCGTTTGTATACTGTGTTGTGGGTATTGACCGCAGCTGTATGTATGACTGTACACTAGTGTCTAATTACTGACGGTAGCAAGCTGTGTGTGTATTTTCAGGGGTCGATAGTGGTGTCTAACACTTCTGTTACACCTCATTCAAAACTAGGTCAGATTACCGGCATGAGACGTTTCTTTGTGCGCGAGTCTTCACACTCTTTAAGTATACACTTAGTATAGCCCCACCCCTTCACGAATGTAAAAAGATTAATGTTAACTCTCTTACCATGTAACTCACTGCTTGATGGAGATCTCTGTTCTCCCTGTACTGACCACAAGTCCTCATACAAGTGAACTCTGAATGACGTTGCATCAGAGGTAGGAATCAAATCTTCACCAGAAAATAATATCACCTGACCTCCTCTCCCACCAGCGACTTTCAAAAGTGGAGCATTTGAACGGCTAACGGTGCCGATTTCAAGTTTCATGTTGATTGTGATCGATAGGCCATAACTGGACAGCTGTGTACCAAGAAACTTCTGCGGGGAGCTCAGATAAATAAACTGAGCCTCGGGAAGACTTGGCGGATGAGAGACTCTAATATTGCCTGGATTAACATCAACTGATGTGGGATCAGAAGAACTCCAACCATCAAGACTACAAAAAGATACAAGAAAAATGGTACAAGCAAAAATTGTGAACTTATTTGTACCTGTGTTTCTTCATGTAATTCATTCTTTCTATTAAATCATGTTGTCTTATTGATATGTAGTCATATTTCTTCTATATATATATACATGTTCTGATAACAAAGAAAGAGCAATATCTCCTGCTGATATTCCATTGTTCAATCACAATGTTTACGGGAATAATAATAAAAATTAATCATAACAATAATAATCATCATAATACATTTATATAGCGCTTAATACAGCGTTTCAAAGCTGAATGTCATATGTCATAGAATTCTTACCTTGACATTCTGAAATCTGAAGATATTGCTGCTTTTATATAATTGAGGGCAGCACCACAATCTGATGAGTGATTGAAGCAAAAACATTCCTGACAGCCTTTGACATTCAGCTCTTGGAGGTTATACGTCCCAGCTGCACATTGATCACACTTTGTACCTATAACGTTGGCCTTACAGGCACACGATCCATCTTCTGGGTGACAGACTTCAGAGGTGGAGCCACTGGGATTGCAGTCACATGGTCTAGAGGAACCAATCAGAGATAGCAAATTCTCAAGTAAATTTGTAATGGCAAAGTCATATTTGCACTTTCACAGTTTCTTAGAATCAAATTTGCCTTGATTGAATACAGCAGGATGCTGTGTGTTGATGAAACTGTGTGAGGATGTAACTTTCACCTTTAGCTTTTGCACCTTGAATGTTAAAGGGAGATTCAGGTAGTGTTACAGTCACTAATAATATGCATAACTTTGCTAGATTACAAAAAACAATTTATATGCAGAGTAGCACTTTCCCAAGGGTTTAAGCAAGCTATTCAGAGGGATTAACCAAGCTATTCAGACATAAAGCTTCTTATAAACATAAGGATGATCACATAACTAAGAGCATGCCTGAATTTAGCAAGTAGAGCACTGATGTCAAGAATAACAATCTGTGAGAGTATGTTACAGCTTCATGAGCTGCTGATTGATATAGTAGGAGCATTAATACTGCAATAAGCTCATCATCCCAACATGAAATCACACCTACTGTTGATTAAAATTCCTTCTTAGACCAAGTAAAAGGGACTTAAAGGGGGGTTACACATATAGTAGTCAAACTTACAGGCAGCCATCTGAGGTAAACCCATAGAATCCAGGCTGACATTGGTCACACTTTTCTCCGGCAATGGTTTCTTTACAACTGCAAGATCCAAAATCATCACACTGCATGTCGGTAGACCCTTGAAGGCTACAGTTACAAGGGGCACATCCCTGCAGATTATCCATCGGGTAGTAGTTCACCAAGCAGCTCCTACATCGCAAGTCACTTTCTAAGTTTAGGGTGTTACTCTCCCCATTCTCCGCCACTCCCTCTTTACACATACACTGTCCTGTAAAGTAGTCACATGCTGCATTGACTGCAAATGATTCACTGCAGTTGCATGCTGGGAAGGATTTAAAGAAAGAGATGATTTGAGACATCTACAAGATTGTGTTAAAGTAGAATTCAGTCACATGAAAATCCAAACAACAAGCAAACAAACACCAGTTTTTTTCAGCGAGAAAGCAAATTTTGTCCGGTAACTTTCTTCATGTATAAAGATGTGTGGTGACATGACAAAATAAATGTGCTAAAGACATGTTAGTTGCACAATTGTGTTAGACGTGGGCAGAGGATGTATTTTCTTTGAATTATTCCATACGGCTACAGCTCTTCAAACTTGAAGCAGTATTTTGACATTTGCAGAGCTACTCTGGAACAGTGACAAACTATTAATATGTGGTTCGTAAATTCAACCAAGGCTCTCTGCAAATGTCTCAACATGGCATGACTGACAAACATAAAACACAAAGAAATTAAACTTTAGATGTCTGCTCCAGCTGACCGAATGCACCCTTACCTACACAGCCCTCTGGTCCAAAGTTATAATAACCAGGTAGGCAATGGTCACATCTACGTCCACCAACCGCAGCTTTGCAAAGACACTGGCCACCTTGGTCACAGTATTCAAGGATAGATCCTGTAGTATCACAACCACACGCTGAAAGAAATGTAAAACAGTGAAAACATGACCAAAGACAAATACAAACATTTCCCATCCAACCACATGTATGGGAAATATAAAGAGCAAGACCGCATCATTTATCTGTGTTAGTCCTGGTGACCTAAGCATCTATGTTACTCTGCAGGGTTTCGGAAATAAGAAATCATGTAAATCTAGTGATATGAGTTAACCAAAGACTGACAAAAAAGATTAACAAAATGACACACAGAGGTTCACTAAATTAGAAAAAACAGACATGCCATGGAAAGATGGATCAGGGTATGGTCAAACAACTCAGAACAGAGTACTTAATATGAAAGAGGCATCTTGCACTCCTTGAGAGTTGCTGAATAAATACAGAACACAAGATGTCGGATGTTACCCACATGAATTGGCTGCATTACAAACAGTAAAGCCATCGTAAAACCTGTCTCAACTAACATGGCAATTCATCAATACAATTCATCATTTTTGTCCAGTGCCAAAAGAAAACAAAACCTTTGCCATTTCAAAAAGGATGGATTTCCCCAATTGTTTAAAGTTTCATTAATTAAGTCTATGGGAATTCTCACGAATTTTAATGTATGGAGCAACTCCTAAATGTTACACGTTTTATGACATAAGTAAGTAAGATAAATTCACAATATTCTGCAATTCCAGAGCATATTCCCAACAACCTTTTCCAGAATGACCATAAATCTCTACAGATGTTCTTCACAACCATGTTCAATTTCACATGTCAAAGAATGCACAATGACGTTTGGGCTGGTTAAAGAGTTTTGGTATACTGCCACATTTCAATGACTCACAGTTACATTTTTAAGTTTCAATGTCATTCATATCTGATTTCTGTAGCACAGTGATTATTAAATGATTCAAAGACTCACGTATTGCTCCATCAAAGAGCTCAGCCATTAGTGAAGCCCCATATCTTCTGCATGTTTCTGTAGTTATTAGTTCTCTGGTCATAAAAGATGCAGCATTCTTCTGACAAGTCTCAAAACTGAGCTGTTCTTCAACATCTACGAGGAGCAAGAAATAAAATAAAATAGTAACAAAGTTTATTCATGATTCAGTACATTTTTGTGCCAAAGACATGTAACTTTGCAGATAATATGTGAGCATGCTGTTGTACAAAAGGATACTTTTTAATTGGCTGTGTAGAATTATATGTGAAATCAAATACCTGTTGCACCAAAGATACCATGGAATATGACTTGTAAGTGCAATGTATGTTTACACAACCTTGCTCTTGAGGCATACTAGTTCAGTGAATACAATGTAATGATTTCTTTTCTATTTGACAAGTGTTCAGTAAATAACAATACAAATTTCTCCACCCATTCCTGCTCCCAAGAATGCCACATAACTTCCACAGAATGAACAAGACTGTACTTCAGCATCTCACCACTTTTTTCAAATACTGAGGGAGATGGATTCACCCCCATTCATCATCAGTGCAGAGAAGCCATGGGAAATGAAGTCTCAAATCCACATTTCTCCACTTGGATAAGAAGAAAATATTAAATGGATGAAAGACTATTTAACAACACTGCACAGCAGCAAGTTTGAATCAGACAAGAGAATTCTGGTTCCTGGCACTGTTTTGAACCCAAAACCTAAAGGTTGTGGGAAGAGCACTATAACCGCTACATAGCCAGAGTTACCACACCATATGTGTATAAGGTGGTTATATGTTAGTTTGCTCTCACGATTTCAGTTGCCTCATAGATTCCAGAAATTATGTGTGCTGAATGTTACTTGGCTTCTTCGTTACCTACTTTTGTTATAGTTCATAGTCATGTAGAATCATGTAGGCAGGATTTCCCTAACTTTATCCCCCCAAGAACCCCCTGTGGATGTCAGAGTTGTCCACGAACCCCCAACTTTTCTAGACATGATCTGAGAGTCATTATTATACTATAATACGCATAACAGTGCTTCGCAAAAGATCAAGAATCACATGCATGGTACGGTACTAATATGGCAACATATGTGTATATGGAACGCGAAAAGAGTTTGTAGATAGGTACGACTTTTGTACATTACTAAATTATATGATATATCAGATTTTAGTTTTAAAAAAAAGTACTCTAGTTTTGACTTTCAGAAACGTCTCACGAACCCCCTGGGATGGACTCACGCAGCCCCTGGGGGTTCATGCACCCCAGTTAGGGAACCCCTGATGTAGAGTCAGGTAGATTTAGATTTTCAGGTAGAGGGCAATCTGTGAGTTTCCTGTGGTCGCCATCTTTGTTACATTAGATTACCACAGATACTGCTGCATTATGTCATGATTACTCATTTTACATTAGATATTGACTTACCAGCTCGTTGAAAGACGGTGAAACTATTCGGTACTGGTAACACCAGAAGAGAATCCACATCGACTGTGTCCACACTCGGTGTCAGTGAGGTCAGATTTAACTGAGCCTGATAAACACATGATGCTTCAAGGGAGAGAGTCTGGTTATTAATAGCAATCCATGCTTCACCTGATCCAGGCTCAAAAGTAACATCATATACTGTGTTAATCACTTCTCCTGCTTCATATTCACAGTGGGTATTATTACTGAGCCCTGATGCATTGTGGGATACAAGGAATGTCAAGCTCACAGTCCTCCATGGAGCAGATCCAGAATAAGAATATCTTACTACTGGTCTGTAACTCCTGCAGAAAAAACAACAACAGTGGTTTCATTAGTGCAACGTGACACGGCTTTTCTTTCTGAGGTATTACTGATTTTGTGGGAATATGAATCTATTAAGGAATTACATAATCCAGTACATTCATAGAATGTGTCACAGTATTTGTGCTCTTTAAGTGTTCAATGAAGTTACATCTGCCTTGATGAAACTACATTTTATATCTTACAGTAAAAAGACCATGTAATATCTAACACTATTCAATGCTTTCTCACCATCAAGAGTTAAAACACAACAACCATTTGTGTATTTTACCAAAACAATCAATACTAAACAACTGAAATGATCTGATTGAATAAGTAAATGTAGACACACATGGGTCATTTATTACACATTGCTATTGTAATACTTTTCATTAAAAGTATGAACATTTGCCACATATTAAAAGCAAGTTTAATTAACAGCTCTGATACTAGCGGTTACTAAGACAGTAACTCACTGTGCCACCTTTATACATAGTTATATAGCTTTTTGTATCTTTCATAAATCAACAAATTTAATGTAACAGCTCAAGAAGGCATACTAATGAAAACAGTAGACAGCTCACCTAGAAACATCACTACTTGTTGCTATGGTAATATTGTTAAAAAAGATGAAATCATAAGAGCTGCAGCTAAGGTATCCTTGGCCAGAGACATCATTTCTTGATGGGTCGGTCTTTGGTTGACAACTCGATAAAGTTGGCCAAGCATCAAAACTGTAACAATAACAATAATGTAATAATAACAATAATATAACAATATGTAACAAATAATGTAACAATAAACATCAATAAATGAAGATAACTGCTCAGTTATTAACACTAAATATCTAATTATAAAACAAATAATAAATCTTTATGGTATGAATGCATCGACTACAACCTTAATGCAGGCACTGAAGCTAAAAGACAAGAAATGGTCACACAAGTAATATATTAATAATAACGGTTTATCTTATATGCAAAAAAATTGATGAAGAAGAAAAACAACTTAACAACCAGCAGTTAGAGGGTGGAAATCTTAGGTACTGTGGACTAAATAAAGCCATACTAACACCTGATCAGAAATACTTACTTTATGAAGTCCGATTGAGGCACAAAATAATTTGGTTGGACTGTCAGACATTGAATTCCTATGAGATTGTTTCTGCATTCACAATTACCAGATTCCTTTTGACAAATCAATGACCGTGATTGCCCAGGATCGCAGCCACATGTACGGCATTCCTGCATAATGAGATAGTGAAATTACTTATACACAGGTCCAACTCATAAACAAAACTACACATAATATCGAGCTTTTTTTCCTACTTAATCTCATGACCTAGAAAATTAATTTTGCCATTTTCTATAAGTATAAAGTGTAACATTAGGTGTATTAATACTCATGTAGGTTACTGACACCAGCGTAGAGAGTAACTTTGCTTTGTTCACACATTTTTATTTTATTCAAGTGTACATTTCTGATCTACATATCTACAATGACAATAATAAATTAAAGTCAGATAAATGGTGTTCCTTTTCTACCACTTTCCTTTTGCCCTATAATCATAGTTTGAGATATAACAGAGTGATTTTTCCAAGAGTCTCCACAGTGTATCCCTTTAAAGGTCCTCAGAATAATTCCCTAAAAGTTAGCATGTCAAAAAAGATTTCCCACAGAAACTAATTCCAGAAATTGAGGAATGTTTAAGAACAAGTAAACCTCTTAGAAAGAGAATTACTTGAAAGGGTAGCAGTACAAGGTTTGTTGAGTCTGAGCACAATTGACATTACTTGACTATCTGCTGTAGCATATTTGGTGTCAATACCGATAACTTCAAGATAAGAATTCCTTCTCTCCGAACATGTCTTTTATACTCACAGCCTCATCATCGGCAGGGAACTGGAAATATTCGTCTTTACACTGATCACAAGTCTGCCCGGTGACTGTTGACTTACAGAGACAGTTCCCGTTTTCTTGGTCACAGCTAAAACTACCATTAATAGTTCCTTGAACATCACACTGACAAGCTAAAACAATGTAAAATCATAACAGTGAGATTAGCATAGTTGTTGAGCTACATTAATAAGATATTACACTTAACTGTATGAAAATGTATTTGTTTGCATCTACTACCTTTACATGAATATTTACATGAAACATTAGATTTGCATCCATTCAAAAGTGCATGTGTTGTTGTAACAAACTTTATTCCTGTTTGAAGCAATCAGTTCTGCATTATAAAGAGACATAAAAGGCTGCTTTGATTCAACTGATGCAGAGATGTCACACCTTCAGCCATTGCCAGGTACAGTAATAAAATAACACCATAAATGAAAAGTTTGTCGACTTTTATTAAGCAATCCAGATCTGTCATTGGGACAGTCAAATATCTCCAACAATTAAACACAATTAATGATACATGATAAAGTTGACTACAAACCTTGACATACTCCTGAAGATAGTCCATAGTAGCCATCAACACATCGATCACATGACCTACCAGTTACATTAGTCTTACAAGGGCACTGACCAACAGGATCACCATCAACAGTCAGCTGTTTGCATGCTGTGGAGTTCTCAACGGACCCAGTTACATCACAGGCACAATCTATGGGGGAAACGTTACACCAAAGACAGAAAACAAATCATGTATGAACCTAGGAGCATATCTACCAATCAAGAGGGTGACATCTATCTTTTTCTAATTTTAAATTTATATATGTGTACAATCACCAGAATCTAATCTGATAATTATTCCCTTTTATCACCAATTAAATATCAAAATTCTTGCAATACTTCGCAAGTGTAGAGCACTAGCTTGTTTGAATTAGCTTAATTTGTGGTGGTGAGATCTGCATCGTCACACAATAGAGACATACACAACAACAATGTGGTGCACGCATTCTTTTTTCTGCAAGCACATGTTTTGCATGTCAGTCTTCACTTATGCATTCTTATTTAGTGTATGACACAAAACAAATTTTTATATTATCCAATAAGTGAGACATTTCTGTCATGAAAGAATCTTTTAAGTAAATTCACTATATTTTGTTTACCATCGATATTGCAAGATAAATTATGTAATATGCGATGCATTTCTGTTATCACATTATTGTGGGATCTGTTTGGATAGCAAATACTTGAACATCAATGCCAGTAACAAAGAGTGTCCAATTAGATGGCTTTTGAACTGTTTTCCTAATTTTTGGCATTTATATATAGACTCCATTTACTTGCTTCAAAACTGATACTCATTTGATAAGAATATCTGTGCAAATTGCTGTTTCAACACCTTTTTTCTTAAACTTCTATTATCTCTCAAAAAGTGTTTTTTTTACTTTGTTGATTGGTACTTACCTACACATCTGTCTACATCATCAATAGCTACACTCATATTAGGATAAAAGCCTTC
Source organism: Apostichopus californicus (assembly GCA_020650975.1). NCBI lineage: Eukaryota > Metazoa > Echinodermata > Holothuroidea > Aspidochirotida > Stichopodidae > Apostichopus > Apostichopus californicus. The sequence continues at coordinate 4,927 of JAIPMN010000760.1, read as the reverse complement.
AGTACACACGTGACAGAATACTCCCGCTGTGTTGTGTTGACAGTCATCACAAACTCCATATCCTACTGTAGCATTGTAAGTACAACTAGTAGCATGTCCATTGCAGGTACACTCTAAAAGAGAACACACAAGCACAGCTCATTAAAAAAGCATGTGGAAACAGTTTTCAATAGAAATAAAACATGCTCTCTTTGAAACAGGATTCCTAAACATTTTGGAAAGCAAATTTCCTGACTATACCACAGCAAAATGACAACATACTATGAACGTTGCATGAGGTATGTGATTTGGATTAATTTTCAGAAGCCATTTTGGAATATCATTTCATTTTCTATTACTCTTGCATTTACATTTTTCTAGGCCTGGAAATGCTTCAAGTTTCTGACACTTCTCCAGGTATTCCATGACTTTGGAAATGTTGAATATATACACTGATATTTTTCTTATTATACCAAAGTTCACTACAAATAAGCCATAGTGTTCAAAATATAAAATGCAACAAAACAGCTAAAAATTTCTTTCCAATCAAAACCTTCCACATATTGATTACCATATATCAATGATACTGATGGGAATGAGCCAGACAAAGGGATGTTATACATGAAACTTGAATAAGACAACATCCAATTAAGTTGGCACAGGATCCAGCAATCAAAAAAATATTTGGTATATATACTTAATGCATATAGACAGATTACACAAAGGGCCCTGCATTATTGAATTAGCAACAGCTGTTGCAGTTTCTATGCTAATTTCAATGGAATCCATGAATTTTAGAGATTTGTTATCCACTAGATAATACAAAAGGCTTGTTGCATTTCAAAAAGTTTTCAGAAAGTTATTACATAGATATCTAATATTACAAGTTTCCAAGAAGTTGTAAATCCTTGCCACCTATAAAGATATTCACATTGGACATCATATTATTGAACCGTTTTATAAATTTACACCAATTTGTGTTTTTATCTAAAGTCAATATATCCAGCTACACAATAAGAGATGATATGTTTAATTTAGGCAGTGCTGGTCTAACATTTGTTTTAAGTCATATGAGTCCTTTTAATGAGTCTTACTTAAAAAAAAGGGGGGGGGGGTCTAACTTCATTTATAAAGTATGCCAAAACCTCTTTACAGACATCATAATCAACAATTAGAAAGTCAACTAGCATACATTAGTAATCAGCTTACTTTGACATTCGTTTGCAGATCCTGTTGGGTATGGAACAAGAGATCCCTTCTGCCAAGGTCTATTGTTGTAGAGAGGCAGGCATTGTTCACAATTCACCCCCATTGTGTTATGCTGGCAGTCGCAGGATATCCCATCATCAGCCTCAGTGCAGAATGCACTGTGTAAATTACAATCGCATCTGAAATAACAAATGGTAACGAGTGTCATCGGGAAGATGGACATACAGTACTACTCTGAGACACACCTTGCAGCACATTGATTTGTAGCCTTCATCAAAATACTTATGCATTTTCACAGTTAATGAATTTTGCAGAAGGAAAGATGTTTCATGAAAAGTCTGTTACTTTTTCCCTGCACTGTCCTATTCCTCAAAGTCATGTAAAATCATGCATAAGTCAAGTTTAAGTTAGGTAACTGTGTTAGACATGGAAACAAATGATGTAGATAGAAATCAAATCAAATGTTCCAGTTAGAATGAGCAAGGAGTAATAAAATCAGCAAAACTCACATTAGGAAAACACCAAAGTCAGAGATTGCGTAGTAATACTTGACCAAGTTCAGTATTTGTCCCGAGTGTTCTAGACCGTCCGTAGCTGGATAGAGAAGCCTTATTCGTAGGTCAGTGATGCTTAAAAACTGTAGAAACTCGGTATTGTTCTCCATGGCTTGGATAATTACTTCCGGGGACAGGCTAGCACTCAAAAGACTGTATCTGCTCGAGACATCAAACTCAACTATTCCCCCCGAATGGGGGAGGGGGTTACTGTATCCTTCTGTGCATATGACTTCTGTCGGGTCGTTCAACTGACGAACAGTTGATGCAGACATGTTGAATACCGAGCAGTCTCGGGCAAAGTACTGATAAACGTCCCAAGACTGTCCGTTATCCAATGACTTCTCCAGCACCATCGACTGCGGACGTCCTGATTGGAAGGTTATGACAATGTCGCTGTTGAGTTTATAGGTGTGGTTCAAGGACAAGGTGAGATTAACTTCCAGCGGTATCGGGTAATCGTACCAAGAGATGGACTGCCACCAGGTACCGTCGACCAGCGAAGGTTCTGGGTCGTACACATACTCTGGAGGATGGGCAAGAGTTTCGTTGGAAGTATTACAGATGCTACATCGGAAGTTAAAATCCTGAGAAAAGACAGAAAAGAAATAATTATATATAACAAAAATATATAAAATATTAATAAAAATGTTTGTTCCAACATCAAAAACTGAGCTTAGTTCTGCATCATATGCTGTCATAGGAGAGGCTTCAGTAACAGACTCTCTGAAACTAAGATTGAGAACAGTGTTTATAGGGGGCTGCTGTGTTAGTACAATGTTCATCATTTCTGGTTGGTAAAGTAAACATTGCTGCTAGAAATGACTTCATAAGACTAGCTAAGAACATAGTTCTAAAGATCACCCACTTCACTCCGAGTTGTTCTCTCTGTGCAATAGAACAAACAAGTACAATCTACAAAATCCTACTATCTTGCCAACTTTTAGAATTATGCTTTTTAAGAACTCATATATCTACAGAGCAGCCATTTATATTCAAAATGGGTTCTTAGAATATCTGTTAAAATCCTTTTAATATTCAATCTTCTAATCCTCAATCTTATTTCTTATTTGTTCATGCTTTCATGATTGTACATTTTACGTCTTTTGTGTATTATGTGTCCTATTTATAAATTTTGTAATTTATACTGGAATAAAGAATTGAAATTGAATTGAATTTGCTCAAGTATAACAACTGAACTGATCTTAATTACAAACTTGAGAATTCTCAAAGACATAATAATACTTCCTTTTCAAGTGCGGTGATATCTGACATTCCTTCAATTTCTTCGTCAGAAATTACTAATATTATGAGATGTCACCAGTTGAGAGAATTGTGATAGATCTCCATTGTACTTCAAGTGTATCCTACTGTGTGTATGCGACTTACTGTACATGTAAAAGTCCTATACATGTACCAAATCTTCTATAGTAGCTACAGGACTGTATGGTATATTTAGTACAGTAGGTAGTGATCAGTGGGATTTGTCTACAATGGTGTATTGTGTCCCACTACATTCAGAATTTAAACTCACTTAAAAGTATAATACAATTTTTCTAATGTTCTCAACAGTGTCCTTCTTGTTAGAACCATAACATTCTAAAATAAGCATCACAAACCACAAATCTAACCACATGGATACATGATTATTATACAAGGAATTTATTGTTACTCTAATTTAAACAGGATACATGTATTAGGTGCCCTGCACTGATGGCAATAAACTAACCACACACGCAGTACATATATTCTAAGGAGAAAAATGTAAATTCATTCCAAAAAGCCACAGAAATCTTCTAACTTGCAGCATAAATTTGCAATGCTAATACAATCTCGTCCTCTGAACTTAATTTTCCAAGAAAAATCTATAACAATCTCCAACATTAATTCTTTTAAATTTAGAGTTATCTCTTCTGATTTAGGTTTGCTATCAATTCTCCTATCAGGTACATATCAATACTGGTTGCTATAGTAACTGACACATCTGATCAAACAACTGTGCCAAGACAACTTGCTAATTATTCCCATGTTGTTTTAATTAGACTGATCCAGCTATGTATGCTTTAATGAGAAAGCCACACCTGTGGTGATATTGATAAAGAGGGAAGGACAATATGAGTCATTATTAAAGTACTGAAAAGGTTTCAAAGTGTCCAGTAACAATACAGTATGCAGAAAATGAGAAGTTGCGCAATATGTATGCAAACTCCATGCATAGATGTGCAGTTCTTTGGAAAAATCATTACAACTGGCAAATTTACATGCATTTTTTCAGACTTTGCAGTGGTTTTTCATTGACTTGTGAATATCAATGCAAACATTCATGCAAAATAAGACAAAAGGGAGGTTATATCAATCAACATATTGATATTTATAGTTCAATAAGTACTACCTTACAGATCTGAGTTATGTCATATATATTCTGCCAGATGAGGTTTTTCTCCAGGGTTTCTTGGAAGACAGAAAATTTGTGGTATATCAAAATTTCTACCAAAAGCTTTTGCGTTAAAAGTAGGGAATGCCCTATCGTGCTAAATTTTCCACTTTGTACTTTGTTTTGAACAACCAGTTCCTTTATTCAGTTGAACAGGTAGCGGTTAATTTAAAAATCAAGTATTAGAGAGTATTGTGGTTACTGAATAATAAAAAAATTGTCTTTATTCCTTGAACAAGTTTTGTCTGTATCTTTTGTTGTATCTATACTTGGTTCAAACAGTAGATGTCTGTCAACGAGCATTGTAAATTGGCTACTATAGTTTATTAGCAGAGTCAAAGGTCACTTGAGGTGTTGCTTACGAACCCAAAACATTTGTTGAGATTTGCTTGAGAGCATTAAGATAATGAATTTTGTCCAAAACTTTTTCCATCTCTCAAAGATGTAAGCTACAGGTGTTTAAACAGTATATGGCATGAAATGATCTCTTATCTTGAGAAGACACTTTTAAAGCCAAATTTAAAAAGTGTAAATCGGTTTGAGAAACCATTTAATGTTTGAATAAATTTTAAAGGGTTTTCAACTTGGCTTGTGATCTCTCTTGATTCTGGAAGAGTTTATTTTAACTAGCAATCTTTTATAGCCTACAAACAAGTACAACACAACCGCATTATCTTCACCAATTTAGACCAAAGTTATTACTGCACACAGAATTGCAATTTCAATTCAGAAGTCACAAGTTAATATTCAC
>JAIPMN010000759.1:9192-40762 GCA_020650975.1 Apostichopus californicus | reverse complement strand
ATTTATTTATTTATTTATTTATTTATTTATTTATTTATTTATTTATTTTATTATTTATTTTATTATTTTATTATTTATTTATTTATTTCTTTTGTTTTTGCTTCCTTTCAATGCTCAAACATTGGACAAATCGTTTTTAATGTTAATACAAATGAAACCATGCAGTTGTGTAACTATGTTCACAGTTCAGTAATATTGAGGGTTGGAGTTCTTTATTCTTGCCATTTTCATATCCTTACGTGAGTATGAATCATCAGAGGTCAAAGTCTGAAACCCTTGTAAACACGAGAACTACCAAACTGAAGCTTGGATGGAGTTCGTAATTGATACAAATATCATTCCTGGTGATTACTATCGAAATTGGTAAAGTTCAGAGGTTATTTGCGATCAACAGAGGTCAAAGTCTGAAAACCTCATACTTGGTATGTGGATCCCACCCTATTGAGTAAGACCCCGTTGATTACTGCAAAGGTCAACAGAGGTCAAAGTTGGAAAACTTTGTAAGTCCACAGTAAAGCTTGGATGGGTTTTGTACTTTGGATATGTTTTGATAACTACCTCTTGAGTACAAGAACCCTTAGTGTTCAAAGTTTGAAAACCTTGAAATAATATGTGAGCATGATAACTCCCAAAGTAAAACATGGATGCATTTTCATACTTGTTGTGTGAATCTTCCCTTTTATATTAAGTATAAGAACCATGTGTGCAGTTAACATTAAATGTAAAACAATGTATAAACATTTGGCAAGGAATCTCCAAGCCTGATGTCTATCTGGTTTTGTTTTATCCAGGCGCTAAAGATTACGTTGGCCAAACTGGAAAAAAATCAGAAAAGGACTTCTGGTAAAGGCAGGGTGGACGAAGAATCTGCAGTTGATTGGCTGGCTGATTGCATCAGTTCAGAGCACACACCACACCATGTCCGATGTGCACTGGTAGAAAGACTTGCATTGGTAGAGAGCAAGGTAGGCTTTATGTTTCAAGTTTAAGAAATGACCCGGTCGTTTGCTGCGGGGTGAGGATTGAGATCCTACGGACGATGCAAAGTAATTTTTAACCTTTAAAAAAACAAAAGGTCGCCGTATCCACCCTATTGGGGATTCAGTGTCTTAATGTTGTCAAACCTTACAGCAACTATTTATATAAAACATTTGCATTTAACTGTGTTCCAAAATTCCTTTTTAGAAACCACTGGCTTCGCCCTGAAATTATTTTTCTTTTTCCAAGCCTCTGAAAATATTTTGTAGATCATGTGTGTCCGGCCGGAATGGAAATAAAATACCTCGGTGCAATGTGGACGTACAATAGTTAGAATAATTTGTGTTTTTATTTTTTTTTTGTCGATGCTGTTCCTCCAAGGAACAAATACATCAACGTGTATGATACAGTATGGTAACGATGTATGACCTTTCAGATGTAGGACATTGTGATGAGTGTAATAAAATTGAGTATGGACTTCTTTGACTGTAGTTGAATTAATGGTAGACTTAAAGCCTACCATCATATATCTATGTAACGGTTGTACACTTGTATAATTCAATTTGTATGTATCCATAGACTATATCATGAATAGCATTTTCATTTATTTTAATTTTCTTACTTACCAATATAGGCATTACTCTCTAGACTGATAACACCGATGAAGAATGCAGTAGAAATTGCTGGATCCTCCGTGGGAATCACAACGGCTTACAACTTTACGCTCGCTAAGAGCATTCTCGGCCACTTCAGACCTGCTACAGCTGACCTGTTGAACGATAAAACCTGCCGGGACAGCTTGTGGTTGTGTCTGTCCCAGGAGGCATTAACGAGAGATGGAACCAGCATGCAATGCGCCGCTCTCGATAAGGTACGAACAGGATCCCCTCCTCAGTCAGTTAACCTCCCAAAAACAAATACCATAAAAAAAATACTAAGCTGACAGCTTAAAACTAATATCCTGATATAAATGCTTAGGTTGGTCATATTTATAAATTGCAATGTTTCTATTAAATGTTTTATTGCAATAATTTACTCTGAAGTTTCATGGATTCTTTGTCTCCCTGTTAATCTCTTTCTGTTGTTTTGTGCAAAGAAGATTCCCTGCGAAAAAAGAAGAAAAAAATCTGTGACTATTCTTTGGTCATTTCACTCATGAAAGGCCATTTTGGCATAGATGTTTCAATACCTTTTCAAGCTTAATGAAACTTGAATGTTTGTAAGCCCTCTATCTCTCTCCCAGTCGACCTCATTTCTGGTGTTAGTCTTAATGTGTCTATTCTTCTCATCAGATCTCGGTGGAATTCTTCTTGGCCATGTCTGAAACTGTACAACAGGATCTTTTTCAGCACCTGATTGCTCTGAGCTTAGAATCGCAATCACCAGATACGGTGAAGGTCTTGAACAGGGTACTGAGAAAGGTAACACTGAAAGGCTTGGTTTTAATTACAGTAAAATACCTCAATTGTTGGACTTCCATGTCAAGAATGCTTGAAAAAAGTATACGATAAAAGCTTTTTAACATTACAGTCACTTAGATATCATGTGCTGAGTAGCACTGAGCACTGACCATATAAACCATACATACATACAGTTTCTTTATTTTGAAGTTTTCATGACACTGTTGCGACCAATTTTAGTCTCAAGTTAACCCGTTCATTTAAAGTGAGGACTTCAACGTAAGTCTTTGTAGTGATTCTGTATGCATTTATGATAGTCGTGACATTTTTTTTTCTTTATTGTGGTATAGCTCCCTCTGTCACCTGAGCTGATAGCCGATGAACTTAGAGCAGTGCAGCCTGATCAGAAATTGAAGAACCTGCATGACGCAAAGGAAGCCAGGCGGTAAGTTGTGTTTAAAACATTTTACAGGCAAGCTTGTGTCCAGTTGCAATTATAGTAGGCACGACTAGTCGAATTATGTAACGTAATGTGGTTCACAATATACGTGTGACTATGAATTACTATTGTTAGGTTATGTTATTGTATGAATGTCATAACAGGTATTGGAAACCTGAGGAAAAACTGTTACTACGGAAACGAACAATACACTCTAGGCATAAAACAACACTCACAGGGATGAATAAAGGCATAGCCTGCTTTGCATATAAGGATAAGGGCAGAGTTTATCAGCATTATTGGCTTTTATGGATGACTGTCAGCTCATTTCATCATTCTGGGGTGTAAAAGGATTTATGCTGAACATAGCAATAGTCATATGATGTGGAAGGATGGCCAACGTTGGTTATAAAACATCCAGGAAGGAGAAGGTGAAGAAAAGAGATCAAATCTTTCTCTTTTTATGTTTATTACTTTCACTTGCTTTACAGTCATCAGAAATAGAGAGTATTTCCATCCAAAATGTCCAGATATGTCTGACATTGAGGGATTTCATAAGTCCTGTCGTGCTTTGTTTTTTCCCCTCAAGAACAGTAAATGTACTTCTTGCAAATAAAACTGGTCATCTCCAAAATAGTTTCATTGAAAACAGTTAGTTAAGAAATAATAGAAAAGATGGGATTGATTATTAAGCTTCTTCCTTTTTTAAAAATTTGTTAACATTTCTACTGCAACCCTCTTTTTCTTTCTCTTTTTCCTTCAACAGAAGGAAGCAACAGAAGAAGACAGATCAGAAAGCAGCGGAAGTCAGCGGAAAGTCCTGGCAGAGGGTGACATTTATACTTGAACTTCTCTCACAGAAGAAGCTGCACAAAATGGAAAATGCCTCTAAACTTGTGCCGGAGCTATTCAGCCTTTTGGCATTGTAAGTGGAATAATTATATTTCCACCTGTGGTGGAAAGGATTTGCCTCTTATCTTTCGTTACTACACAGTGTTAAATTTATTATAGATTTAATAATGGTTGTATACACTGTTTCATTTGCCTTCACTTGGGGCCACTGGTCACCATGGCAACTGGATTCATATGTCACTGCATTTTGTACAGTACAACATGTTGAATACTATTTTTGTTTGTAGGTGCTTGGAGGCAGATAGCCAGCTGGATTCACTGGAGTACATTAAGCAGCTGCTTCTAACCCTCCTCCACACAGTCTGCGAGAACATGACGTCACGATCTGCCGATGAAGCTGCAGTGAACCTCGGTGAGAAAAAATGACTATAATGTCCTCCAAACCGGGGCTACGAGTTACGTTAAATTATCTCATCGTCCAGTGAATGACTGTCCTAAAGCAGTACAATTTCCCTATTCTTTACTCAGCCTGTACAGTGTGTGAATAAACATCATATCCTAATATAATCACTCTGGCAATGTTATACTAGCTCGCATTCTAAATGTTTAACATCTATATGGAAGATGTCCAGAATCCCTATCCTATCCTTTACTCAGCCTGTACAATGTGTGAATAAACATCATATCTTATCACACTGGCAATGTAATACTAGCTCGCATTCTAAATATTTAACATCTATATGGAAGATGTCCAGAATCCCTATCCTATCCTTTACTCAGCCTGTACAATGTGTGAATAAACATCATATCTTATCACACTGGCAATGTTATACTAGCTCGCATTCTAAATGTTTTAACACCAATATTGAAGATGTCCAGAATATTGTGAAGGACCAAAGTTTACTGTTTATCTTTCCACCGTGTTTGATCACATGCCTTACCTTCTTTGTGTTAATCTCTACTGCTTTTCTCCTCATGCAGGAAATCTTTCGGAGGAACAGTTCAACGTGGAGCTGGTCGTGCAGTGTGTCCGTACGTCGGATAACCCTCAGACCCACAACCATGCCCTGTTGGTCCTCAATGTGGCTGCACAACTGTTTCCTGTGAGTATTAAAACTTTAGAAGTCTTTTGAGAATGGTTTATAGGTGAAGTTGGATTGGATCTGACCCAAGTGGTAAAGTAAGAGATAAAACATGTTAAATCCATTTTATCTAAAAATTATATAAATAAATCACCTGGAGAATAAATTAATATTGTGATAGTGAGTGCAAAATCTCAACTTTCAAATTGTCAAATTTTGAAAATTCCCTCTACCACTATTTTTCTGCTATACCAAGATTTTTTAACGACATTCAACCTACTCTTTTTCTTCCATTTCTACATTCTTCAAAAATATTGTATGTAATAGTCATATACTCTTTAAGGGGAAAACTTTTGTTACAGTGTGTTAAAGTTATAAAGGTGTTAGCTGTTATGTGTTATAGGGGTGTTAGCTCAGTGGTTAACGCCGGTGCCTTCCAATCATAAGGTCCCCAGTTTGAGTCACTCCAAGATAGCATGTCGTTCAGTTACAGAGTTGTTGACAATTGACAATTCATAATCATGGACACTAAATAAAATGTAAGAGACTGATTTCGGTCAGCTTGCGTCTTTGATAAGCCCATGGACTTCTTCGCGAGTTCCTGCTTGCAGGAGGATCTAAAATACAAACATACATACATAAATGCATACAAAGTAGCCTAACACTCCATGGCAGATTTTGAACCTAAATCTTTTGTGTAATGAAATATCTTTCTTCTCCCAATATTGTCATCAAGAAATGTGGAATTAAAAAAAAATAGATCAGCTTTGAACAGTCCTCTTGTATAAACCCAATTGTCTATGAAACAATTTATCCTTTCAGAAATCAAATTGATCTTGAAAATCTCTCAGAAACTGCTCTGTGTTGTTTTTCTGTGCATTGAGTTTGCATGTTGTTACAGTTGGAACAATTTTGTTTGAATTTTGAACTATTTTGCCATGTTTATTGTCAAAGTCTTCCTGTATGAAACTTTCCAGGAGCATCTACTACACAACATCATGTCCATCTTCACCTTTATGGGAGCCAATGTTCTTAGGCAGGACGACGGTTACAGCTTCCAAGTGATTAACAAAACTTTGCAGACCGTAATTCCCGCTCTTTTGAAGGTTTGTCATTGGGTATTAAAGAGACTTTCTGGTGGCAGGCAATGTCATACTTTTTTATATTGAAGAGGCAAAATATTCCACACTGTTATGTCAATATGCCATGTCAATATGTTACTCATGATAATCTTATTGTTGATTTATTCATGAAACCTGATATATTTGTGATATTGATAATTGTAGAGACAGAGCAAAGATATGAAATTAGGAATCGAAATTAGAACTTCCAGTATTGAGATACTGCGTCATTGATGCTCTTGTTGTAATTTATGCTGTATTGATAGTATCAATGTTGCTTCCTATAAATATAATTCCTCAAGATTTGCAGCTCTGAATTTTCCTCTGTGGATAAGTGACTGACATATTATAATAAAAATCAAAGACATTTTCATCTGCATTGCCTTGACGAAGTCATTAACTGTTGCCAGATGCATTTGCAAAATATCACTGACTTTTGCCAGATACAAAATGCTTTGCATGTTGACCTAAATATGCAGAAATCTTCTATTTTATGTATTTTGCTAATTAATCAGCTTCATTCACCAATAGATCATTTTAAGCAACAACTAGATTATCTGGGCATAAAATATATACAGAAATGTAGAAGTCCTGTGCTAGAGTGTAGGTTGGTATTGTTATGAATTATACAAAGTAACACAATAGCATTAATTATTTCAAATATTTACTCTTCTCTGTGTTGAATCCATTTGGAAAAGTGTGTTTTTGGTTTAATGCAATGTCGAAGGGAAAGGGGGTAGGATGATTGACTAAATTTATATTTTAGTAATTAAGAATGAATTGGTTGATAACATTTTTTTGGAAAAGAGGAAACTTTACCTTAGTATTTATGCTAAGGGATAACTGAAAATTTTACGAAAATGCCGTCAACATCTTGTGTGACGAGAAACATTTTATGTTTTGACTGGTTACACAATTCCTTGCCTTCTGTTCAGGCTAGTAACGAGGGAGCTCTCCCACAATCCCTCGGAACCAACGTGCACAAAATTGTGTTCATGATTATTCGCATCTTCGTCGATGCCTTTCCTCACATCCCCGACCACCGTAAGCTGCCACTGTTCACCCAGCTGATAGAGACAGTGAACGCCGAACAGTACCTGTGGAGCTGCATAGTGCTATTGGTCGAAAGTGTTGCATTGAAGGGTCCTGGCGCCCTCTATCCAGAAGAAGTAGAGGACATTAAGGTTCGTAAGATGAAACAGACTCTTGGGTCCTTCTAGCGGGGGTAGCTTCAATTACAGTTAGGGTATTGGTGCGTGCTGAGATTAGAAGAAATAAAAATGTCATTTCAGTTACACCACAGATTGAATGCTGTTGAACTGTTAACATGATTGCATAATCCTTTGATGTGATATGTAATGCTACTATTGCATAAAATTTTAATGTGTCTAAAAGAAACATTCAGTTTTTATCATTATTCATGTTTCATTTCTTAGATTTTGGTACAAAAGTGCCCCTTTATACTGTAATATTTTGGTCACATGATTTGAACCCATAATTTTGATGAAAATTTGAGAAAATATTTGAAAGCATTTATATGATTGGAATCAGATGTAGAGATATTTGTAACTTTAATTTAAACTCAGCTGGTTTTCTTCACAAGATGATGCAACCCTTTTGCCACACATATAATAGCATTTTGCATTGTTCCATGTCTCATGATTTTTCCCGCATCTAAACAGTTTGATGTTCTTCTCAAAGAAATGAAAGGTTACCTTCTTCCTGAAAAGTTTCCAACAAGCCAGTAATAACGATTCATTCACTCGATGAAAATAACAAGATCAGTCCAGATTTTAATATGCAAATTAGGGTACAGTCAAGATAAGTATCTGCTAGGAAATCTGCCTTTGCTGGTTATTGATGTTATTACAGAAAGTATCAAACACTCTTCTAATATCAAAGCGTAAATAGTGGCACAAACTGATAACAAGCTATCGGCATGTTATATGAGCTTATGAATATCATGAGGTATAGGAACATTACATTTCAAACAAACATCTTTTTCATTTATACCTATTTTAATCTTTTTGTCCAGGTCTCTGGAAGGAACCAGCAGTTTTGGATGGCACTCTGTCACCATTTCTCATCTCAAGTTCAGATAATCAGTATCACGAAAATGATCCAATATTTGTCAACTTTCCTAGACAGTGGTAAGTTTTGTCATAGCTTGCTAGTTTGAAGAAAAATGTTTTTTGAGATAATTTGAATTGAATTCTGCAAGGTATAGCTCTTAAAGAAAAACCCAAATCAAAAGCTCTGCTCAGGCCATTCTTATTGCGATATTCCTGAAAGATTTGTCATTCCGGTCGGTCAACTCGTATTTCAAATCTAGAGGGTCTTCTGACAGAAGTCGTTTCAATTTGAAACCATCATTCTACTTCCCACACAATCCAATCTAGTTTCTTGTCCAGCGTTCTTTACAAACTCAATGATGTTTCTCTTCTTTATCAAAAATTGGCATCATATGCCAATAGTTTGCCTTTTTCAGTGGACAGATCTGTGTTAATACCCTGTTATCTTCTTCCTATTTTCTTTCATTTTTTGGGGGCTTCTTGTAACATTTCTAAAATACTGAGTTTCTGTATACAAAATCTGTTGCATTAAAATCTGTTGCGTTACTTTCAATCTGTTACGTTACTCGTTATGAAGGGATGTGTTGATATTTTGACCATCGTTCTTGTTTGTTTAACTTTGTAGCTCCGATTATGTCAAAGTCTTCAAGAAGTCAACCGGACGGATTTGACAAGCTCCTCGATGCGAGGAGGTTTTCCGGGAAACAGTTACGTCAGTTCCAATTTACTACGGTTGGCTTCTTTTCTCAGCTGTTGTCGTCTGAAGATTTCATTTCTAAGGTAAAAAGCTGGATTTCTAAGCATGCAGCATGAGATAACTTGTTCCGTTTGTGAGACATGGCAGTCTTAAAGGAAGTGTCTGCGAGCTGTTTTGTTTTGTTAAATCTGTGAATGTCATGAGTGCCTCTTACTATCTCTTTGTAGAATGTTAATAAAGGTAGAATGTTAATAAAGCTGACACCAAAACCAAGGCCCTCATTGGGTTATGTTAAGAGCGCCACTATATGTTAGACTCCACTACAGAAAATACACATTGCAATAAAATAAAGAAGCAAAAACATGAGAAATTTAAAGCACATGTGATTCAGTGATGTCATATTTTAGACTTGATTAAGTCTTCTGCCGTTTTATGTGAAGCAAAAATGACATCTGTGATGTCTCCCAAATGGAATAAGATTTCCCTTAGCTGTTTGGTGTATTTGTTTGATGACAGTTACTGCTATTACGTAACTTAATAATGATGATTGGTTTGTGTCTCCTTCAAGTGTACAGCATGTGTTAGTTTTTCCGTGTGTAGCACGTCTGTTTTATTCTCCCCTTCCTTATATCTACTAGTGGGGTAATGCCTGAAATAAGCCAATATTCAGTATAGGTCCATCACTGACACAGAATCAAGTGAGTCCCATGTGTGACAGTCTAATATGTGTTAAATCAATATTAAAACTTGTTATAGCTGGTCGTAACTGATCCTTGTCCTGATTTTAATCCAATTAACAGGTGGCCAGTTTGTCAGAAGAGGAGAAGGTGCAACTCCAGGGCCTCTATCAAGTGTACGTACAGTGTTGTTATTTATTTATTCCTTGGTATTACCAGAAGGATATTACTCGCCTATTGATATATTCATCAGATTCGTGACTAAGTGTTGTGGGTTTCACCCGAACATTTGAGTGTCAGTCAATAAGATGTTCGGTAACACACAGGGATATGAATAACTCCATAGCACAAGTGGTTTTATGTTTATATTAACACTGTTTCATTGCCTTATTTTTCTTTCTTCATGACATGGTTTAAGCAGAGAGGGCAGATTTCTGCAAGGCAGTTACCATCAGTATCAAATAAAGTTGTTAAATAAATTTCCATCTGATTTGATAATTTTCACAATATTTCACAATGTTACCGATATCAACTGGAAAAGCAAGTGATTTCAAGGGTTGTTTGTTGTTTTTGTGTATACATTTTTCAATACAGACTATTGGAAGAAAACTTGCGGTTTGCACAACAGGTGGCTCAGTGTGGTGAGAACAATGCGGATAATGCAACGGCCAAATTTTGGAAAGCTTTGCTGCATCGTACATATGATGTTCTTGACAAGGTAATTTAGTTCATTTGTAACGATAAGATTATTTCTTGGGTTTGGCCAGATAAAATAATTTACTCTTCAAATGATTGCAATTAAAATGTATTTCAAAATAGTTTTCAGTTACAGTGGAAGTATTTGTTCTAAAGAAATATGAAGGTATCGACTTATGTGTAAAAGATAGAGGGCCTAACATTTTTATCTAAGTAGGATCTTCTTCAGAGGCAAACACAAAATAGGAAG
Organism: Apostichopus californicus; assembly: GCA_020650975.1. Lineage (NCBI taxonomy): Eukaryota > Metazoa > Echinodermata > Holothuroidea > Aspidochirotida > Stichopodidae > Apostichopus > Apostichopus californicus. Next base: position 30,498 of record JAIPMN010000759.1, on the reverse strand, counting down.
ACGTTAAGAGACACAGATAGACAGAGAGACACAGATGGAAAGACAGTTAAAATTGGATAAATGAGCAATAAATAGAACAAATAAGACATAACAATGGAGATAGGTAAGATGAGGAAAGAGCGATGAGAGGATGAAGACTGTGAAGATAAACTCTGAGGGGTGTAACAATGGGAGGTAATTTATTAATGGAGGTAATTAGTAAATGGAGTTAATTAGTAATGGAGGTAATTAGTAATGGAGGTAATTAGTAATGGAGGTTAAAAGGATGGAAACAGGATAAGGGAGGGACAATAACTGTTATTGTGGAGAGGAAATTAATTTGAGTTCACACATTTCAAGTAGTATCTAAAACTTAATTTCATTTCTTTGATTTTCTTCTTTGCAATCATTCCTTACCCTTCTTCTCCCTCAGCCCTCCTGCCATGTCTTTATTATAAACTATGTATATTAATCCTAGATTCACTCAGCAAAATATGTAAATGAATTAATTTATCAAACTTTCAAACATTGGGCTCATGTAAACTTGCCCGAGATATTCTTGCAAATATGCAAACACAATTTCATCTTGGTGACCCAAAACTTGCTGTGAAAATCTTTTCAAAAATGAGTGATTTTTGTTTAATTAATCCTTTTCTCTCTCAGGTCAATGCATTGTTGCCAGTTGATGTCTTCATCCAGGTTATCTCTGGCTTGCTCGGTAATAAACTTGCCTCAGTCAGAAGAAAAGCAATGGAACTCCTCAATAACATCCTGGTGCAGCACAAGGACAGGTTCACAGAGAATGAGGTAGCCCTTTTAATATTTATAACAACTAGCCTCATTTTGTCATTTGATTTGCTATTGATCGTGAGGTATCGTCTACAATATTAGAAAGTACCTCACATCTATTGCAAGTTATGGTATAAAAATTGAAAGAATAAAAATCATATTGTTTAGGTATATGCCTAATTGATTGTGAGGTACATTTTACAAGATTATGGAAGCAGCAAACCACAAGGCAGCGATCAGGCTAAATTTTGCTTTTGATCTTGGACAATGGCAGCTTGCGTGTTCATCAGGTGTCGCTCATTAACTCTTGTCCGTTCGTGGCTGTGTACACTCAACCAGATGGCTTTATGTACATGCATAATGAGGCCATATCATTATATATGCAAGTCTTCCCTCAACTATATTACATATTTTGTGGTAATATACATATTGATTGTGTGGTATTACATGAAGCTACAAGTTTAAAGGCGGAAACGTGTTTAAACCATCATTTTTTTTTCTCAACATTTTTTTGTTTTAAAACATATTTTGATTTATTCCACATCCAAACAACCTGCAATCCTAGTAAGTGTACAGATCACCCAGGTTTCATTGCAATATGTACCGTCAGGAGATGTTAGTGAACACACCAATTGTAGCCGTGGTGTAAAGATATAGACGAGAAGGACACTAAATCTTCTACTGGATAATTTCATCTATTCAATCCGTGAAAACTACAAAAAATATATATATAAATTCTCTATTAACGTACAAATATATCACAAAATAATCAATAAATCGCAAGCAGCACGAAACATACAAGTAGCACATGAAGACTAGAAAATGCAATGCAAACCTCAAAGACGCAACTCAAATAGTTTCTACAATTACACATTTAAAACTCCATAAACCGCAATAGTTAAAACGTACCTCTTTAGTATCCTTTACTCCTATAAGACAATCAAAGGTCACGCAGTATCGGCATGGGTAGTATTGGCTGCCACACCCTGGCACAAGTAACATGTATTATAAAGTATCCGGTCACACAACTGACCCTACGTAGATCTAGAACGCCAGTGAGCTCCCCGATCTCGCCATGCCACATGAAGGAACGACCAAACAGAAAGCATGACCTCACACACTGAATAAACATGAGGCACACTCTCTCACACCAATGTTTTATCTTCTAATTATCATATGACAGCACATTCTCCTGTTGGGTCTGATCCCTCAACTCGTCTCTGTGGCCCGATCTCCCTCCGGTACGACCAGTACAGAAGTAGATGTGAACCGGCAGACTGCCCTCTACAGTCTGAAACTACTCTGCAAGCTGCTGGGCTCGGAATCCTCTCGTGAATTCACCCCGGTCATGGAACTCACACTAGAAATACTCCAGAAAGAAGCAGAAAATACTCAGGTATGTAAGAAGTAATGACCTCAATCGCACCAGAAACAAACTGTTTCTGTTTATTAAACAATCATTTGGGATTTGGGAAAGATTAGTTGTGATTATATGGCGGAGTGAATGCGCACAAGGAAAACTGGAACTTTTGACAACAACAAATGATAATGAAACCTGACTCTATCTTTTTTGTTGAGGGTTTGACATATATTCTACCTAATTTATTATATATGGCATGACAAATTTGTTTTATTTTATATTTATATTTTTTATTATTGTGTAGGTTGAATGGTTATTTTTAATTTAAAAATGGAATGCAAGGGGTTGTTAGAGACTTTGAATGATAGCAGGAACTAAGATTATTGTGTTATGTACATTACAAAGAAGAGTCATCGACTAATGTTTGTTTCTTTCCCTCTCTCTGCTGCGTTTCTTATATTGCCTTCAAATATCTAGGTCAGGTCTAGTCAGAGTTTTGTCAGTCATGACAGATTATGAAAGATAATGTAAATCGGTAAACGTTCAGTTCAGTTTCTTTCACTTTTGTAAAGTAACAAGGATGGAACGAATATCATTACAGAAAAGTAGCTAGAGTTGAAGAAGCCAGATGCTTTTCAACTCCCCTTTACAGAATGGTTAGCAAAGATATGGAAAAATCAATAGATACAACAAGAGGAATAGAAAAGAAATAAGAGAAAAATAAACGAAAGAAAGAAGAGTAAACAAAATAAACAAAAGAAAACTTGACAAAGGAAAAAGGAAAAGGAAAGAAAATTTAGTTTATCTTTTGCCAAGTAACAAGTGTCCTCTTAGATTTTTTGCAGAGAGCAGTCACACTCTTACTGATAATAATACGATTTTCGAGGCCATCTCATAATTTAGCTCGAGATATATAAGTCAAGCGATTGAAAGATATTTCTTCGTTTCCATACTCCATAACTTCACATTTATTCCTGCAGCTGGTGTCCAGCGCCTTGCTATGTCTTGCGGAGACTGTCTGTAGCTTGAGGGCGTACTCTATCCCTTTCCTGTCTAGAATGGTACCCACCATCTTGAAAATGCTGGCTGGAACAAAACTGGTTGACAGGTATGATCTATAATGAACAATGAAACTGATATTATTGGCAAGCCCCCCTCTTCTTTCGCATTCCTTTCTCCTCCCCCAAATAACCTAGGTAGGTCCGTGTCCCCAAAGCAAAACTCTGAATGAAGTACTAAAAGATTGGCTCATGATGTGCACATGTACAGATGTGGGAGAGAATGAACTTTAACCCTACCCCCTCCCTCACCCACATCCCCATCCAAAGTGTCTTTCCTCTTTAATTGTAATTAATAAATTCAAAGTGCTGATATTACAAATAGTGTAGAAACCTCTTAAAACAGAAGTATGCTTTCTTGATTGCCACAGTCATAATGTAAAGTTGACTCACCTGGGCTCACACATAGGTATCCTTAAAGCGTTTGATTTCATTCAATTGATAAAATTACAAAGCTTTTTCTGCCAGATTCTCACCAACTATGACATGTCAATGTTACCGTATCACCCATGGAGTTGCAACTAGGTCGTAAAATACAGTTCTCAGCTTGTGGCGATAAAAACCAACTTCTTTAATGCTATTTTGTAAAAGTTTAATACTAATGAACATTTGTAATATGCTGGTATCCATCAAAAAGATGCTCATGGCACAGTGAAACAACAGTGAGAAAGGACAAAGCAAGTAACAGACAAAGAATAAGATGAAAAATGGTTAAAGTCAATTAGAAGTCGTTGAGTTCTAGACACATATGAGTTTTCAGAGTAGATATGATGGACACAAGGGAAGGGAGAGAGCTTGATGGATTCAGGTAATTTTGTTCGAAAGATGTGAGGCAGCAGAAGCAAAACCAGCGGTTTCAGCAGGATCTGTTTGTAGTCTTTTCGGTGAGAGGACGTTTCCGAGAGCACAGTTTACGAGGTGCATCATGAGGCTGAAATAGCTCTGATAACTGTATTGGTGATGAACGGTAAACCATTAGTATCATGAATATGATTCTGAGTGTGACTGGTAGCCAGTGTGTAATCCTCTTAATACAGGAGTGATATGTTCTCTAGATATATGTATGTGTTACGTGTTACGATCCTGTAGTGTTACAATGTAGTATGTGTTACGATGTAAGTATGTGTTACGATCCTGTAGTGTTACAATGTAGTATGTGTTACGATGTAAGTATGTGTTACGATCCTGTAGTTGTCATCAGGTGATCTAGAAGAAGCTCATTAAACCAAGTCAGCCATCTGTTTTAACATCGGATATGATTAGCAGAATTGTTTTGAGTTGGAACTTTTGGAACAGTAAGAGAACAGAAATATATCAGGAGTGAGGACAGCGATATCATAAATCACTTCAGCTCACATCGCTGTCTTTATGTCTGTCTTTCAGTATGAACCTTTTTATGCTGTGTGCTGTTACAGCTGTCCAGAAAATTGTAGAAACTCTTCCAAACTTCATCAGTCCTTACGTGGGAGAGATATTGCAGCAGGTAAGACCAAAGAGTGACCCCATAGAGGCAAAACATTTGATGAATAATAACATTTCAAAATTATATTCATTATTATTTCCTTTTATTTTTTTCTTAAACTCTGTTGTTTTTTTTTTGGGCATTCTTGTTTGTTTGTTCTAGTTTCAATAAGTATAGCTGTATATTTGAAAGCACAGGTTACATGCATTATAGCGCATCATAGTGGACATGCACCATAGTGGTATTTTATTACCATTTTGTAATGACAAACTGAGATAAGTCTAACTATCTCGAATAAACTTCACTTCAGAATACCTTTTAAGTCACTTGAAATATTATATATTTGAGTGAAATAAATAATTGTTTACTTGTTATGACTTGAGGGAGCTATTTTTTTTTGTCATATTTTATATATGAACAATGTACTATGGAGTATTCATATGCAGGTCCTTTGCCTACGAAATAACCGATCAGTCCAACAGACAAAATAACCAATGATACCCTTAAAGTAAAACAAAGATTTGATAATTAAGTTACAGACTAGTATAGATAAGGTAGTGATAAGTTACATTGTACCTATTTTCCATCCCCCCCCCCCCAATTAAAAAATTGTTGTGATTTCTACCCGTATATATAGTCATTAGACAGGAACCTGTACCCTTTATTGCTAAATAAATTAATATCTTATCATAATTAAAAAGTGTTGTTGATTTACCCACGAAATTAAGGTTTGTCAGACAGGCTGGTAGGTGTTATCAATGAGCTCATCAAACGTGTCGTATAATAAGTGCGTGTGACCTTCTAAAAATGGTATTGGCAGATTTCCATATCACGATTGTGCGGATTAATCTTTTGGTTTAACTAATTTGTAAATTGCTTTGAGAGGTGTTCACTCCTTCCTCCTTTATAATTTTTTTTTTTTATGCTCTTGACTATCCAGCATCAAACAGTGTGATAATGTAAGCAGACTTGTAAATAACCAATCGCCTCTCTTAGCAAGTCCATTTTGATCCCTTGCCAAAGGCTAAAGGAATCTATGCGATGGGTGATGGTGTGTGTGTGTGTGCGTGTGACATTTGGTTTAACACACGATACCTCAAACAGTACATGGTGGTTAACTTCATGTTTTTCATGTAGATACAACCTATTGAGTACATGAATCTGATTGAAGTTGTGAAAAGTCTGAACACCTTGTAAATATGATAACTCTAAAAAGGAAACCTGATTGTGGTATGATATTGTATCAAAACGGTAGATTTTGGGAAAAGTTGTCAATATTAAAATCATCTGCTTATATAGATATTATTTAATTAATGTTCATTGGGGACCAATCACTGACTATACTGTATTTCTATGAAAACCTAAAACCTATAAAAATTGCTCCTCCATTCTTTCGTTTCGATAGGTATCTCGTCTGTCTTGTAACCATGACGACGAGAAAACTCAGTTGAATCTGCGTTTGAAGGCGTGTCGCCAGATGCTCTCCAAGAAGCTGCCGCTGAGAGTCTTGCTTCCTGCCGTTGCTCAGACCTACACCGTGATAGAAAATACTCACAGTGTAAGTGTTTCCCTACTAACTGTTTTATTAAAGTCCTCCCCAACCCCCTCCTCCCCACCTACACCCAGAAAATAGGTAAAAAAAACCAATTACTTGCGCCTGGAAGTTATTGCTTAATGTTCGTTCTTATGCTGATTCATGGATAAGTCAAGAACAGCAGAAACATAACAGGGATAGTAGTGATTGAATTTGCCATTTCTGTTTTTTTCTTCTTGAAAATTCTGACCTTCTTTGATAGAAGAGGTATTATTTGCAAATACTTCTACTCCTAAAACCTGAAATGTTTGTAATATTATCATCATGAAATTATTAGAAACCAAAATAAAAAAAAACCTGAAAGAAAACATCATTTGACCTCCTATAGACATTATGACTAAATCAGCAGCAAAATGGGGGATGCCTGGCAATTACTAGTAAACCATGATATCTTCCAAAAGAAGAAAACAGGGCTCTCCCTAGGTGTTTGGGTGAGCTGTTCATCCTAACATACCTGCCCCCCCCAGATCCCCCTTCTTGTCATGCCTGGCTGTGGCCTGTAATGGCATTGGTGCAGTTAATTCTCATTTCCCTTCATCCCTATCTTTTTGTCTGTTTTGCATAGTTAATCTTTCATTTGGGTCATTTTCACTGTTTTATACTTTCTTCATGAGCTTTACAAACAAAACACAGCATTGTGCAGTTGCCATTTCTCCCCCATTAATCAATGGTAACCTCTCTCAAGATCCAATTATGGTAATTTGTTCAGCTTGTATTAAATACTACTGGCTTGATTATTACTGGTCCACAGTTTAACATACAATTGTATCTGTTTAGCTTTATTTACTCTTCCTTTCATTTTCCCATCAGGCAAGTATTGTGCCCCTGATGAATATATTACAAGACCATATCAACGCAGCTTCTAAGGAGGATGTACTCAGCCACCACTCAACTACGATGACCTTCTTTCTAGATGCCCTGGACTATAGGACCAGACACCCAGAGGTAAGCGTATACTGCCCTCTATATCCCAGTGTTCATCAGTTCCTCTCCCTATCCTCAAACCTAAGTAAATTTGAGTAAGACACAGAGGTAAACTTTTACTTCCCTGACCCTTTAGGGCCCCCCTCTCCCACTCTCTTCCCTCAAGCCTAAGTAATTTATGTAAAACCCAGAGGTAAGCTTTTACCTCTTTCCTCATCGACCATCAAGCCTAAGTAAATCATTTAAGTCCTAGAGGTAATCTGTTAACTTGCTCCCCTTTCCTTCCCCCTCACTCTACCATCAAGCCCTCAAGTACTGAAAGGAAGATCCCTAGGTAAGCTTTTACCTCCTTCTCCCCCCCCCCCCCTTATCTCCCACTCCATCTACCCTCAGGCATTAAAAGTAATGTAGACCTAAAGATAGACTTTTATCTCACTCCTTCCTGTTTCACCCCTCCCCTCACCCCCTCCCACTCACCCTTTATCTTATCTCCAGCCCAAGTAATGTCTTCAAGTAGATTGATTGTACTTGCCATTGTCTTCAGTATTTGTTTTGTGACCGTATCTTCACTGGCTGTAAGGTGAAACAGAGAACCGCAACTAACCCGATGAGTTACAAACATGCATTACATAAAAATGAAAATCAGGTCGGAAGAAAACCGACATTGGCAGTTACATTATGACTGGAAAATAGAAATGATTTTAAGGAAAGATTTTTATATTTACTGTAAAATAAGAATGTCCTGAAAAGTCCTGTACTTTCAAAACATAAATCATATTTTCAAATTTTGATCTACAGGTTGTTAAAGAAGAGGTGTCTCAACGTGAGGGCGCTGTTATCGACAGTATTCTGATGCACATTATGAAGCTGTCAGAGACCACCTTCAGGCCAATGTACTACAAGGTACGTCTAAAATATAAGATGGAAGAGGGTCTCTTGTAAAAATTCTGGATTTATAATCTTAGACCTGTGATATCCTATGTTCATGTGAAATATTTCAGAAGTGTTTTTTACCTCCTATCGCTCTCCTCAATTATTCTAAAACCTGTTGCTCCTAATAATCACTTTTTAATCTTAGTCTGCTGCAGTTACTTGTCTCTCTCTCCACCTTACTTACTTGCTTTTAATCTTTTAGTGTACATCTAATATCAGAGGGCCACAAGAATTATAAGCTATGTCCAACCAATAACCCCCCACCACCAGCTCCCATCCCCTGCTTTACATAAAAATCTAACTAAATAATATTTGAAAATAAAATAAAACTGTTAGCAAACTGCTTATCCACTAGAGAGCCTGTGTAATAGAATGTGTAAATGTAAGTTGGCCTGACGTTTCGATCCTAGCAGGATCTTCTTCAGAGGCTAAATGACAAGTAACAGTAACAGAAGGGACAAAAACACGCACATAATACAGACAGGTTAATGAGCACGGTGAACACAATGAGATAGATGTAAGGGGATTAGTAGACACTAATCCCCTTACAGGGGATTAGTAGTGTCCCTTGTATTTAAACTGTTTCATCCTCTCATATCCTTCTTAGTTTTATGATTGGTCGACTCAGAACAACGCTCCCAGGAGCCGTCTCCTGTCTTTCTACCGCCTCTCCGGAGCAATCGCAGACAAGCTGAAGTCCATCTTCTCTCTCTTCGCCGGCCATATTATATCCAACTGTGCTCAACTGTTGGACGCTAATAATTCTGCCAAAACAGGTAAAGAAATCTTTCATCCATCCATTTGGAGGGTGTTCTTAAGTTAACATGTCAGATGATCTGAAACAGGCCAGTTCTATTTCTATGCACAGGTTAGATTTAGATAGGTCACTTATTGCAATTCAATTCAATTGGACTTTGTTTCCACCATTGTTAACAGATATAACATTATAAACAAAACTATGTGACTAGATACAGTTGTAATGATACAAAGAATGATAAATAAAGTATACACAATAGAGATATACGCAGAATGGTTATGGAGATTCACTGGAAAATGATGTAATTTTATGAAATGTAAACTATATAAACTAATTGCATTAAGTGTGGAACAGCTCCATAATGCCTTCTCTTTTGGAAAATCTATTCCATCATTCCAAATATCCGTGACCTAGTGACTACAGATTTGTGTGTAAGATTTGTCTCAAATTGTGAATTAATTTTCATCTTTAGAGATGTTTCGAGAGGCATTTTTCTCCCTTGGTGTACATTTTGAGTTATTTACACTATACTTTAATACCTTCTGCTGTAATCAAAAAATTGTGTGTGTGGCTTTTTCCTTAAATAAAAATTCCCAAATGAAAAACTGAGCAAACAAATATTTGTATACCAGTCCAATATTATAATGACATTTCCCTTTACCTTTTAATCACTTTCAGAAGAACCTTTCTATGAGGACGACGCCAGCAATGAAAAATCAAACTTATTGGTGCAGCTCATCTTGGCATGCCTCCATAAATGCTTCCTTCACGATAAGGGAGCTTTTGTCAGTAAAGAGAGATTCGAGTTGCTCTCGCAGCCTGTTATTGATCAGGTAAATTTCCATCTTTTATTTTGAGTTTCTGCAGTAGTTCATTAAATATACAACTTTGTTTATGTACCTTTTATGTTGCAGTTTTATGTGTCTGCATCGGTTTATTAAAAACTAGCTTTGATTATGTTTTGGTAGCTGTTTTATGTGTCTGCAGTAGTTCATTAAATACACAACTTTGATTATGTTGCTGTTTTATGTGTCTGCATCGGTTTATTAAAAAACTAGCTTTGATTTATGTAGATCTTTATGCTAATTAAGTTGATTTTCAAAAGGAAGAAATTGAAGTGTAGCTAGGGTACAATAACCACACAACTGCATGCTGCTATTTGCTTCTGTTAGACTAATAGCCTACCACAGTTCATGAGTGTGGTAAACTTTAGGTGCTGACTAGCCAAGAGATCCTCAGTAGGAAACAATGTGAGCTATTTTAATTTAACAAGGGCTTTTCCGTGTTACTCACCCAAGTCACTGGATAAATTTATGACTTAACTGAAACCGTTATAGCGGAAAGTACGACATCAGTTCATTATGAATCATATCAAAATTGACTTGAAAATCATCTTGGTATGACTAATGTAGTTTTCTATGAAAAGTTCCAGAGTGAAAGATGACTTTCAGATTGCCATGGTTACCAAATGTGACTTTTGATCACTATTTTTGTGATGGGGGGGGGGGGGGAGTAAGTTACTTTCCTCCATGAATGAATGGAACTGGTAATACCCCCTTCCCCATCCCCACTGGTAGTGAAACTCTCAGTGACAAAGAATTATCTGTATATGCTTTCCTTCCCTCAGCTTGAAAACATCCATGGAAGCGATGCGGTGTACGAAGACAGGATTAAAGGACATGTTGGTCCTTGCGTATCGGCCATGATGTCATCAGTCAGTGATCAAAGCATCTGGCAACCTCTCAACTATCAGCTACTTCTCAAAATGCGCCATACCTCACCCAAGGTAAAGTAGCATTTACTTGTAAACAAATATTAAATTTTAGACTTAATGTAGGAGCAGATGCAGGCAGAGACCTGGGCCCTGTCTTTAGAATTTACCTCTGTGCTCACTTCTCTCCCTCCCTTCTGGTTTGTAGATCCGATTCGCTGCTCTGGTCGTGTTGGATCAAGTCCACCAGTCTCTGAAGCAGGGTTATTTGTCCCTGTTACCAGAAACCATCCCATTCCTTGCAGAATTAATGGAAGGCAAGTATAACTCATGCTCAACAGATTCTTATTTTGTCTTTTCCCCACTTTTTATGGCTCTCTGAGAAATTATGGTCATATGGAACAGAGGGCCTTGAAATTATCTTTATGGATCATATTTGCATATACTCATCCATCTGTCTCTTTAAGGTGATGTCTGATCATGTTAAGAAATAAATTCGCATTCTGTTGGATGTATGCTGTAGTTGTGCCCACACACACAGCATAGACTTGTGTTGGACATATTTAACTTGTGTAATTTTCTTTTCTTGTGTAAATTTTCTTGGATATTCCTTCCTCTTACAATTACTGTATAACCTTGGCACACAATTAAGTCACATATCTATTGCACTGTTATCTATCCCTGCCTCATCCCCCACCCTCCCCCTTCCCTCTCCCCACTCCCATCCCTCAGTTCCTATCTCAGATTATCATGAGTACATGAATTGAACTCTGTGTCTGTTTGTTTTCAGATGAATCTGAGGAAGTTGAGGAGAAATGCCAAGAATTAGTGAAGGACCTGGAGAAGACGTTAGGAGAGCCTCTGCAAAAACACTTTTAACAAAATTTAACTTGAGGATGACCTATTAAAATTCACATCTAGTCTATCTTGCATTATCAGTTGATCAAGAATGGAAAAGTTTCAGACTTGAAGACTGACTTTGAATCAAATTTAGTCCATAAAGTTTATGACTTACTCATGGCATAGTAAATAAAAGATATGAATTATTTGATGCAAACTCTTTGAGTTTAGTCGTTAAAAATCCTGACTAGAATATGATTTATTTGGAGGACTCATCCCTCTTACGATCATCTCCATCGAGATGGGAATGGAAGGAAAGGCAAAGTTGCATCTTTGTGGACTAAATGTGACACAATCATGATTGGTAAACAAACTGTTGAGGAGTTATATCCAAAGATATTAACAGACTATATCTGAAGCCAATATAAATGTTTCTGTATTAACTGTTTGCATTCGGTCAGTAAAATTTTATAACATATCGGGTCCAAATTATCCTTCTTCATGGTTTAGAGGTCAGTTAACTGCAGATCTGTTTGTGAACCTTTGTTTTGCCTTACGCCATTCTTATGGTTTCTAGATAGAAGACTGTTAAATAGACCAAGGAAGTTTGTATTTTTTTTAAATTGGGAAGTTATTAAGTAAAAAGATGAAACAGCATACAATCACCACTGGTTTTAAATGCACTGTTGCAATGTAAAGATTCTCCGTGAAGAAAGCCAAAGACACTCTTCATTTTTGTGTGAATTTATATCTTACTTCTGAGAATTTTAAGGTTAATTATTGACCTCTGTGCTTGCAAACTTAATTACCCATTCATATTGATTGATGATTCTGTGCGGTTAAAATTTAATAAAAGTCTCACAAACGGTGAACGTGAAAATTGAATCTCTTGCCAAGCTGTCAATTAAGTATTGAGTTTGGTATAAATTATGATAGTTGCGTTTCATCCTGAAGTTTTTACCATTATTATTATTCACATTCAAGTTAATTAAGAAAAGTGATTATGCAGAGTTAAGCATTTCAATTTATTAATATTTTTTTTCTTCTTTCTTTAAGTTTTCATAAACCTGTAAGTTCATTAAGAAGGAAATGAAGTGCCTAATTATTGTAGTAGAAAAAAAGAAAACAATACTACTTTATTAATTTATAATGAATATTTATTTGAGCCTTCCTTGTTCTTTTTAGAAATCTTCTGCATAAGGTAATGAATACTAAGGGTTGTCTGTGGATGTGATTTTGTAAGTATCAGGAGTCCTTGGAAAGGAATTGCAACTACTTGTGATAAGGGTAAAGTTTTGTGAACAATCAACTGTGTACTGTTCACAAATGATCTAAGCCAAAAGACCTATCTAGCTTGGGGTTACCGACCCAGCTTGACATTATAGAAAGGTTGATTCTCTGGGAATAAAAAATAACTTAGGGATTGGAAGTGAGAAGAATGGAGGGAGGGGGGCGGGGCTCAAATGCCTGACTATACTACTAAAGTTGTTCTTATGACTGTTGAATAAAAAAAGTGTGATTTCTGGTACAACGTTTTGTTTCAAATTTTATTTAATTCTCTTCATGTGACATGAGAGGACATGAAAGGGAAGCCAAAGTATTGGTCCATTCCATCAAAGTAATAATAAAAAAATGTAATAATAGAACTGTTAAATGATGAAAAAGAAGGAAATATTGAAAATAATTATTAATAGGCAAATTAAGTTCATCTTAAGATCATGGTGCATCGAGAACATTGCTAAAAAATTAAGATATGGGAATAGAGAAACAGAGACGAAAGAAGGTTTGACAAGCTGCTAATACAATACTAGGAATGAACAATAGAAAGTTAATAACGTAATGATTCAATTTAATAATACCTAATTTACAGTCGTGACCACTTGTTAAAAAAAAAAAAATTCTCTGAACTATAGTTCATTTTTAGAATAAACTCCTCACAGTATAGTATCAAATCAGATTATTACAAATTGCACAGATTTGGTGAATTATATTTGGTGAATCAAAATTTGAAAAAGGAATGTTTACATACTGATCAAGGTTATAAAGAGGAAATATCAACTATTTCATTTTTTGTTTTTCAATGAAAAATGAAAACTCTAAATTCATTGGAAGAAGATGAACAAAATATCCATTCATAATAACAAATATATGACTTTATAAAAAAAAAAAATTAACAAAAAAAACGTTTGTGAAAACTGGAAGAGACATAAATTCTTTCTTTTGTATTAAGGCTTGAAGTACTTGACTTGTCCATTACAGTAATCAGATCACTTTCACATACTTCTAAAATATATCATGGAAGGATCTGTATATTACTATGATAGTCTCCATGGTTACTCTTAGCTAATTAGCTCAATTTTCCATCTGAGAATACATCAAGTCTTCTCTTGTTCATATGAAGTATGTTTACTTATGTAAAACACCAGGTGTATTCCATGACAGTTAACATTCAACAACCTCAGTGTACGTCCTAGCGTATCATCTGAGTATTAACTAGCACATAATTCTATATGAAAAATGCAAAGTATTTCTCCCAACTCAAGAAAGGTGTGCCAACTGCTGGCATAATGAACATAACTTGACATTTCCAGGTCGAGAGCTTTATAAAGAATAAGGGTCATCTGTTATGGGAGAAAAAAAAGTCTTGTCTTGGCCTCCAAACAATTTAGGTGCTGAATTATGTAGCAAATTGCCTTAATGGGATTACAAATAAAGTGTGTGAAAAGGAGCAACACTTCATTTTAACAAAATTCAGTGAAGACTTTCTTGGTCAGTTATTGTTGCCATGGAAACTGGCGAATGTAAATAAAAGAAGACAACATTTTGAATACCATGCATACAGTAATTCTAAAAATCGCCATAGACAAACATTGAAATGCTTGTTGATTGATTTTGGCATGCTGTCGACAATTTAGCTCATCTGGCAGTTTTGCATCAGCATTTGGTCTCCTGTGATGATTCCTCATAATGTTGAGTGGCAGTTTAAGTAACATTGCAGGTACAACAGCATTTCTTAACTGATCTCTACAGATGTTTCATCTTTAATTACATTTACTTCTTGCATCATGAAAACCAAATCCTTTGAAATTAAAGTGAAATACTGTTTATCATATTCAAAATTTCACTTTTCTGAACACCAGCAAAGGGCATATATTTTTCTGTCCCCCCCCCACCCCAATAGCTCAAAGGTTATATCCCTATGATCACCCTGCTGGCATCAGGCCTGCCCCTTCACCCATTCCTTGTGATATAACTTATAAACTAACATGATTCTTATCATACTTAACACAAACTGTAAGGTATACAATACAGCTACCTGGTAATTTGTTTTGAAATTAAAAATTTCTGTTCAAAGAATAGATGGTACCATGAATATTGGAGTACTTTGGGACAAATAAAACAAAACCCTTTAAGAATGACTTGATTGCATACTGTATTATCACAATATCCAGCATCAACCCATTGATAGAGGGTAAGTACAGGTCAGTGCATTATTAAGATTAATTTTTTGTCTTCAAAATTGTCAAACTAATTTGAGTAAACATTTGTTCCATAAAGTTAGCACTTATTCTCAAATACCCAAATGACCAATTTTACTACAAAACAACTCTGATATTAATATAAAATTGATATTTCTGAAGCAGTCTCTTGCATTTTATCACTAGTTTTCTGCAATTTTCTCAAATCTATCGATCTTTTTCTTTTGATCACAATTGATGAAACTAAGACACATAGTCATAGTTTGTAAGACTCTAACATCATCATCGTGTAATTGGTGATTAGCTATTTCGAGTCTGTAATATCCATAGCCAAAGGCACCTTTTGTCACGTAAGTGGGGATTGTCTCAACTTCCAAATAAACACTAGAGTCAAATACCAAATAAATATTCTTCATTATTTGAAATGAGACTTGAAACACTTATGCCAATTAGCTGTAATTTATACTGGGGTCCATGAAGTGGGGAAAACAAATCAAAAAATCTTCTCTCACTTCTTTGTGATAATTGCTACAATCTGATAAATATATCACCGAAATCAGACAGAGCTCACCAACCCCCGTTCAAAGATTCTTAACGCACATGACCATTGAATGAAGAGAAATGTCCGTACAGTCTAATGAGTGGATGATCAAATGCCTTTCTGTAGCGTAAACGCTAATTAGTTAAAAGCCTTGAATATATTGAAAGAGGAAATGGCAGAAGAGGTTTGATTTCTTGGATAGTGGGCTACTTATAGTTCAAAGACTCATAACGATACAGTTAACCAATGCCATCAAGGCTTAGAAGATCAACATTCCATTATGTGAGAGGAAAAAATAAAAGGGAAGCAAGAGAATTAAACTATACAGAGGCCTATTGCATTCATTGAACTGTCATTAGTACTTATTGATAAATATAAGAAAATATCCACAAACTGTACAAGCATATTGTAACATTAGGACAAATGTAGGCAGTGAAAGTTTGAATATATGTAAATATATAACTAAATGAGACATGACCAAAACACATACATACATGCAGCACAAGCAACCTGGAGTGAAACATTTCTTTGAATATTATTCATGTTTTCAAAATTACAATGTTCTGTATTTGTATGTGAATTATGACAATAGATTTGTTACTGGATGATTACATCAGAGGTTCAACAATCAAATTGGATGGAGTATTAAGTCTACTCATTATTCATTTAACTTTAAAGGAGCTTTCCAGAGCGTCATAAAACAGTTACAATACATTTGAAGTTTTCAAATGAAAAAAACGGTGCTGCTCTGTTTTTGGGGGATAACGTTAAATAGAAATGACTTTTGGTTGGGTTATTAAAGATTTATCAAATAATGGATTATTATGACTGCTCTAAGCTGATGATGACATCATTAACAAATCTAGAGGCAGCGATCTACATGCATGTAGACGTGAAGCATACTTTAATGGTGTAAAAGTGAAAAATTTGAAGATCAAAATAGTTATAGAAACAGTATTTGCACTAACTTGTCATTTGTTGTTGGACTTTTCTCAAATTTGGCCTATATAATCATCCGTTGATCAATTTCAGTTTTATTGCTTACACTAAGAATACATGATTTATGTATTTAAATAAATACCATGTTACCAAAAAGAAAAATAAATTGACCTGGAAAGAAATTTAAAAAAAAAATGTTGAGAAAACTTACTGTAGGACAACAACTGTAATGGGAAAAAAGTTTATGATATTGCTGAACGTCATAAAATGCCCACCAAAAAAGCAATGAGTTTTATGTAACATATAATTTTGACCAAATTTGTTTTTGCCGATAAAATGCTCTAAGTATAGTTTAATAAGTATATGACCACTGGCATCATCCCACATTCAAACATCCCTGTCCCCTCCCAGTCCCCCCATCCTCCCGTCCCTTGCCAGCCCCCCCCTTTCCCAGTACACTGTCTTTGGAACACGTCTGTATTAAATAATTCTTCGCACAGTAATAATGTACAGGGAATAATTTAGTGTCCAGATTTTGATGAGCAGTTTTGAAGGCTCTAAAGGTTGTCTCTTATTAAGAACTACTGTATGACCTTTGCACTACTGTATGACCTTTGCACTACTGTCTGACCTACTCTATGACCTTTGTATGACCTTTGTGTATTGACCTTGGCAAATTTATATAGCAATGTGACCATTTTGCTATACCATATTTGGATAACCTATTGCATGCAGTGGAAAAGTACTACTTTGGTTAGTTTTTCCACCAGCGTATGACCAGCAAAATACTACAGCAAAACATTTTAGAAGCTGATCTGTCTTGGCTGTAAGAGATGCGAGTTCTGTAAAATAATTAATTTTCCATAACTACAAAAAATATTGACAAAAAGAATTACATAAACTATATTGTAAAGTTCAATGATTATTTGTTTTCACTTTGTGTTTAAAAAAATACGACAAATGGAAAAGAGCAAAAGAATTGAACAATTTTGGCAAGCAAGAAATTTCCCTGTTCTAAGCCAAAAAAATATCTTTGCTCCTTTTCAAACTTGTAAAACGTAAAGAAAAAAGGAAAAAAAATTATATTTTTAACTAAAATATATATATATCCTCTAATCACACGACCACGGTCATGTCTCCATGGTGATGTCTCCATTTAAATATTCCTTGCTACTATGCACTTCTGGTAGAGAGCTTTCCTGATCGATGTACCCTAACCGACAAATTGCGGCGTATTGATCTGGTATTTCCATTAAGATGTGTAGTGCCAGAGCCGTTTCCGGGTTCAGGGAGTTCGTGACCAGGTCCTGATAAGGAACAAACTGGAGGTTGTCAAAGTGACGCGACAGAAGTTTGTCGTCGTACTCCTGCAGGACGTCCCAGGGTCCGTCTCCGACCCCCACCACGACGATACTCAACGGATACTGAGAGGCTCGGATGATCGCACGGATGTCTTCCCTGTCGCCGGCAAATTGACCGTCGGTGATGATCAGGAGAATGTGGTACGATCTTTTCTCCTTGACTATTTCCACCGCTTGTTCTATGATCGGCGCCATGCAGGTTGGACCGCCGAGTTCCGAGTGAGTCGCATGGAGCATGTATCTCTCCAGCACCTCGTCGAATCCCTTGCACTGGACACCGTCCCTCGCCAGGGCGAACACGCTGTCGTTGCGGCAGAGCTTGTCGCCGAAACCGAATGTGGGGATCAAGTGGTCGTCGTCGAATTGTTCCATGGTAGCCGCCATGATTGTCAAGACGCGCTGATATGGGTTTAACAGTTTGGAATTTGATACGTCATGCAGGCAGCGGACACCGAAACACTTCCTGCCCTGCCATTCGTTGCTGGCGCTGAAGTCGATCCCGATGATCAGGTCGCTCTTGACCATGCCCGTCTTCTTGATGGCGCCTACCACTTCATCGTAGGAATTGAATCTATCTAGGAACGTCCTGAACGTGTTACACTCGTTGATCGACAAGCCCAGCTTCTCAAAGACAGAGAGCGACGAATACCGCGATTCAGATCTGGAAATGAGGCTGTGGTCTATCTCTTTGGGTTTCTGAGCTTCCTGGTTGTACAGAGCAAAGAGGAACATAATAGCTACGACAGCCGCCACGAAAAAGAACAGCGCCATCTTTGGTGTCAGCTCTACCCGATGCTACATCTTTCCTTGACGTATGACGTTCACCGGTATCTCATGGATATATCCATCCGAGTCTGAAGAAGACAAGGAAGACAGTTTTAGTGATAAACCTTCTGACAGACAGAAAAGCATATAGTTGTCACACTTCTACTGTAGTCAGTGATGTTCAATAACATAGACCATTCCATAGCCTTACACGATTTACATCAAATTAAAATATGTATGTATTTGTATGTATTTTATATGCAGCCAAGACATTTATGAGGCAATTAAGTTGACCTAACAAATTATAATATAAAGAGTGCCCTAACAAGCTGGAACATTGTACAGACTCTATTGCTTATGTGATAGCTAATGGGAGTACATAATCCTACCTCAGGGTATATATTATTAAGTCTCATTCCATTACAAGTATGTATATTACTGTCTTGCAGGCCGATCAGATTTTATATGCTTCATTTTGATTTAAAAACAAGTTGTAACTATGTATTAAGTACTGCTTCATACAGCATGACAGATTGAGTACTGAATACATTTAAGGCTTATACATTAGGCTGTACCATGCCTTGCGCTATTTACCGACATATTAAGTGGATTTGGCTGTTTGCCAGTTCTTAGAGAGAATTTCATCAAAAAAACAACTTTTTGGCAGAAAACCACCCACAATATCCCTGTACAGTACTCAAATAATAAAAATAATAATAACCAGATGTCACTCTTTCCTGTATGCAGATTACAAAATTCACTTTTAAGCCGGTCTGCATTTGATTATAATCAGATTAGGTTGGGATTACCTCCAGGTTTGATCAGATTAATCTCTTTATAAGATCGTAAAGATTTGGAGAAGAATGTATCTATGTATGGCAGTGATGGATTAATTGCTGAAAGCAACATATGGCTAGCTAGATGATGGATTAGAAAAATGCAGGCCTGTTATTAGCTACAGTAGGTGACAGATAAGAAAATACAGGCCTGTAACATTAGCTAGGTGACAGATAAGTATAAATACAGGCCTGTAACATTAGCTAGGTGGCAAATAAGAAAATACAAGTCTGAAGACTGTTACACTCCAATAGTTACATAATGAATGAACTGCTAATGAACTGCTATACAAGAATCCAAAGAACTATTTAAAATAGACCACTAGTGTAGCATAGGAAAGGAAGTAAACACGTTCTAATTGTTTGAAAGGATGAAATATGTGTACAAAATAATTCATTTCAACTTAAAAAAAAAAAAAAAATTGATCCATTGGTCGTGTAATATGACAATCGAATATTGATAGTATGCAAAGTTTTACTAATTAAGAATGTGTTAATTTGGACTTTTAAACGGTTGATACAATTCTGATCAAATTAATTTCCATGTCATGTGAAGAATTAAAGGATTTAAAGGAATGCTCTGGTTTCCATGTGAAGAACTAAAGGGATTTCCTGTGATTTCCTGTCATGTAAAGAAACTAAAGGAATACAGTGGTTTCCATTTCAGAAAACTTGAAGACTGAGCATGAACGCTACCTAGCTTGAAAGGCAATCAAGGCAGCCATTTCCTTTAACTCTCATATATTCAAATGTTCCACAGTAGAATTTTGGTTACAAACATGAAAGACAAAACTTGTAAAAAAACAATTAAGAAAAAAAGCAGTGATGTCCTTCCCTACATCTAAGCAAAGTACATACTTGACTGAACCATTTCACGTACATTTCGGAGAAAGTGAAGTCAGTTGGAAATTTTGCAATAATTTTATGAAATATTGACAGAATGAAAATTGGGCTTTGAAGCTGACACAAATGTTTCATTAATCAATGTGGGGGGGGGATTCAGTGGGGGGGGGTCAGTTTCTTGTCCTGCATCACTTGGTTCCTCTCATGGATCTATAATCTAAATTGAACTTGAAGATTAAATTAAATATCAACTTTTCTTCCTTTAAGATCAAACTGTTTCATGGCTAAATGTGACTGTATTATACTGAACAGCATGGTCCATATGTACAAGTTTACTGTACAGTACTCTCCTGGCAGTTCGAATTGGTTAAGTATATAATTTGCAGAGAGCGAGAGAGATTGAATGGTAACAAACATGCTCTGAGAATTACATGAATGTTTACAGCATAAAGAAATTTATTTGCTGTACCTGTATCAAAAACTTCTTAAAGGTATGCTGTATTAATAATTGGCCCCAAATATGCTAGATATTCAAATATGGTCACCTTTGGTCAAAATTCTTAAACTGTTTCTATTACAACCTTAATTGGAGGAAATTTTCCTCACTGGGACATTCAGTTATCTTGTGTGTTCCATGTCTGAGAACAATTTGGAGAGTAAAGACCTCCAGGAAAGTACTTTTTGAAAACTTCTAGCAATTGTAGCATGCTATAATTTGGGGCCTAAACTGACTACCTTTAAAGTACTGTTTATTCAAGGCCATATTAATGTCCTTTAGAGAAATTTGGCAGCAATGGACAGGCATACATGTTACTGTATATATATGTATAAGTGTAGTACTATTGTACAGTATGTCATGTGTATTGCTCGGCCTCTACACAGTTTACGGTATAAAACACACATTACACACAGTTGGAGATGTTCATAATATACAATAGCGCATATATTATATTGCACCAACAGACCCACAGGAACATCAGATGTGCAGCAGTACCCCTGTAAGCAAGACATGAGATTGACCCCTTGATACATGTACACAGTACAAAAAGACAGTACACTAAACAAAGCACCATGCCCCATACATAATATATTCTTCTTCATTTGTTTCTCACAAACCCCCACCCCTCCCCCCTCC
>JAIPMN010000758.1:0-19972 GCA_020650975.1 Apostichopus californicus | reverse complement strand
TTTATGTCTGATATTCCAATGATACTGTAAAGGTTTTCTCAATTTTCTCACCCTTTCGTTATGTCTAAAAACACATTACGTCATTGACGTAAATGGCTTTTCTTCATTAGTGCCGTACAAGTGTACAGCGCAAACATACTACATTACTAACGTTATAGCTAGCTAGTGTAATAAGCTGTTTGTACCGTGCATCTCGTGGTTCAAAATTAATAACCGGGATGACATGATAAATTTCAGGCTCAGTGCTCTTACATTCGCGGAAAGCTAGCTGTTCAACTGAATTCCTTTTTCACTTCATGCTGTGGTGTCTTAATTAGAAGGTAGCCTATGTCAAACCGAGTCACTCCAGAGGTGCAAGAGGAGGTCGAACTGATGGCGGATCCTTACGTAAACCAAACCAATGGCCCTGAGCCTGGGGATATTATTGGGGGTATGTATCATTGTCTGCCGTTGTCATAACGTCAGCCTTTTGTTCTAGATGCAGATTATTTATGACTTGGACGTTTAAACAATACCAATTGGGATTTTCAATTGTAATCGTTTTGCAAAACTTGAGGTGTTTTGATTGAAGTCTAGTACTACAATATGAGGCCTAGCCTATAACTTGGCCGAGGCCTAGACAATAACAAAACGACCCCGTTACTAGGAATGGCCTAGCCAAAGGCCTTTAAGTTAGGCTTCACAATATAGTGATAAGAGCCCACCCTCACTATTGCTAAGATCAAGGCAAATATTATCAGGAATTGGGTTTAGGGTATGCCTTTCCCAAAGCACATGTACCATTTACTTGATTGGTAAACCTCACAGATATTTAGGGTTGTCACTCAGAAAAACCTTTCAAAAAGCTGGCCTTTTTTTAAATTTATATTTTGTAATTGGCAAACTATTTAGCTTAACTTTTTTAATACACTTCCTGACAGATTTACTGACTTAAGTAAATCTAGGCCAGTCTGAATTATAAAGCAATGTATGCTATTCAGCAAATATGACTTTGGTTTTGTTAGTTTTGAAATGAGTTGTGTCCAATGTCAGTAATGCATATATCCAGGTCAGTTGTTTTGTCATTGTCCCCCCTTTTTTTTATCCTATCCTAGAAGTATGCTTTACAATGGTGAATGGAAATCTTGTGGAATTTTTCCTTTTCTTACACCATTAGGCCTGAGTTGTGTGTCAGCACTTACAGGTGATCAGTATTGCCAACTGCAACTTTAAGCATGCTTATAAAAATGCTTAAAGTTTCACAGTGTGAAACCAAACAACCAGGGATGAAATTAATATTTCCTGAATCAGTGTACATTTTTTAAAGAAGCTTGTTCCCAGCTCACAGGCTTTCTGATGTGACCATACCGTACATTATGTATTTCTCTTGATATACATGTATGTATGTAACGATCACACACGGTTATAATTGCGATTGATTTTTGAATGAATTTGCAATATATTTCTGGCTACTCAAGAGAGTGGATGAATTGCTGGTAGCTGCTAAGCATTGTAAAATCTGAGAGAACTGCCCAAGGAATGTCTTCTCAGGAATCTAAGTACTGTCTCACAAGTAATGGGAACCTTTCTACATTTTATGCATATATAGCCAAGCTACTGTACCTTTAAATGTGAAGGCTGACTAATTTGTTATATCAGTATGTATAGGACATGTATCGCACTTGCATACATAGCTGATGTATGTATCATATTGAACACGTGTAAATTTGATATGATATGACACATTCTCACCCACTGTTAACACTATATGAGGCAGGGATCCCTGAGTCGGGAGGAGAGGTGGGGAGGGGGGGGTGTGCAGGTGTGGATAGCAAGAGGGATAATGAAGGACAGAGACTTGTGGTACAGAATTTTAGGAACAATTCCATATAATTAAGAGGTATTGAGTCTTTGAAACTCCACAATAAAATTATCATTGATATGGAGAAATAAGTATGTAACCCTTACTCTATCAAAAAAGCCACGTGTAATGTGGCACAGGGGACATTAACAGTAAAAAGCACTAGGGACTCTGTGATGTCCTTGTTAGCACAAGTCATTAGCCTAGAACGGGTATGATCAGGATGAAACACATAATACATGGTATCTCCCAGACAGATGCAAACTGTTCTGAGCTGTTTGGAGGAGTTTCTCTTTGTACACATCTAGACCTACATCTCATACTGTAGGTATCTTCATCCTACAACAGTTATCATGAGGAACAAACACTTAATATGTATGATATCTCCCCGACTGATGCAAACTGTTCTGAGCTGTTTGGAGGAGTTTCTCTTTGTACACATCTAGACCTACATCTCATACTGTAGGTATCTTCATCCTACAACAGTTATCGTCAGGAAGAAACACTTAATATGTATGATATCTCCCGACTGATGCAAACTGTTCTGAGCTGTTTGGAGGAGTTTCTCATTGTACACATAGAGACCTATATCTCATACTGTAGGTATCTGCATCCTACAACAGTTATCATGAGGAACAAACACTTAATACATGATATCTTCCAGACTGGTGCAAACTGTTCTGAGCTGTTTGGAGGAGTTTCTCTTTGTACACATCTAGACCTACATCTCATACTGTAGGTATCTTCATCCTACAACAGTTATCGTCAGGAAGAAACACTTAATATGTATGATATCTCCCGACTGATGCAAACTGTTCTGAGCTGTTTGGAGGAGTTTCTCATTGTACACATAGAGACCTATATCTCATACTGTAGGTATCTGCATCCTAGAACAGTTATCGTCAGGAAGAAACACTTAATACATAATATCTCCGAGACAGATCTGCAAACTGTTCTGAGCTGTTTGGAGGAGTTTCTCATTGTACACATCTAGAGCTGTATCTCATACTGTAGGTCCGTCAGTGATGATGTATATGCGTCTACTTTCATTGACATGAGGTTTGACAAGGGGATTGGTAAGGGGGGGGGGGGGTATGGGAAACCAGGGAGAGGCAGTGGGGAGATGAGAGAAGTGAAGTGATTAGAAATGGTGGTACAGTCAGCAGATGGATGTAGCCATAAATGCCCTGGTAGGAAATATTGAGGGAAATCAATAATAACTTACAACAGCATGTTTCATAGATATTTAATGAATTAGTGGTGACATTGTTCATTTTTACATTGTTTACCCAGCATGCAGCATAGTCCCATTGTCAAACATGATAAGTCAGGAATTGTCAGACATGATAAGCTATACCAAAGAGAATAGTTCTTGAAATGGAAAGGAAGGAAATGGGTGAGAATTTATGGGAGGGCAAGGGTGGAAAGGAAGGTGGGGGGGGGGGCAGATTTCTGTTGGAGCAAAGAATATATACATGTACTGTTGGTAGTTAGTGCAAGGCAGCCTGTTTAACTACTGTACTTGCTAAATCTCACGTAATTAATGCATTGAGAAATGGCGCTCACTCAAAGAGCTAAAATAATGAAAATATTTCGGGAAAATATTCTGAGGTTGTGGCAGGATGAGAGAGAGCTATTTACGGAAAATTGAGTGAAAAGAAATGAGTTGGAATTTAGTTAAGATACTTTCCATATAATGTCACAGTAAGAATAACAAACTATACTATTTTACAATTGGTTACTTAACATTGTCTCCATGTATATATATATTCAGATAACAGATCTGTATTAAAGTAACATAATTTACAAGAGAAGACCTGGGGCAAATCTATGGCTATGATCTGTGCCCTCAATCTTTTGCAGCAAAGTTTACAGTAAAAGTGTTCTCTAAGATATATTACCCTACTTATGAAACAAAAGGCTGCAATGCCTTTCCACTTGTGCCACTTGTATTATAGTGTAATGTAAGTATCAGATCTGTTCAATAACATGCAGTAGCATTATTATCTCTAGTCTATGAGCCTGTATTAAAGTATAAAAATGACAACACCATACTTTCAGCAGCAACTGGGCCACTTAAAGTTGAGATTTGTCACCCAAAGATTAATTTTAAATTCTGAATTACTATCAATTTAATTTTCTCCCATTGTTCTCAAATTCCATTCGTTGTAAACAAGTAAACACAAAGGCTTGGACATCGGTGCTCTTTGAAATTCTAAATTTGCATTAATTATCTTTGTCAATCATATGTGCCGTAATTCCCCCCCCCCCCTCCCCCGGTACCCACTCACACCTAACCTGCTAGCCCACAGATGGGGTATATGCTGTGTCCCTTGTCAAAGCACTGTAAAGAGTATTTCAAACTTTAATGTACATATAAACAGTTTTAGGATTTAAATTTGCAGTTAAGGATTTAAAGAAATCTTTATACAACGAAAAAGTTATGCTGCCATATGGAAAAAGAACTGAGAATTTAGAGTTTAACAATTTCATTGCAAAATATGGTCTTGAGTGACCAACGACCCATTCAGCTGAAAATGCTTAAAATCAACAATTCCAGAATCGTGGATTTGATATGATTTTATCTTTACCTTAAGGTTTGTTTAAATTAATGAATAATTCATAGCATATACATACAATAAGTGTAAATACCTTCTTTTATATACAGCAAGGGAAGTTATAAATATCTATGACTACAAATACTGTATGTCAAGTTCTGTAGGGATTTCTTTAAACCTTTTTAAATACCTCTACACATTTATAGCAATCCCTCCCATCCTCTCACATTCAGATCTGTGTTTTTTGCCACCCTTTGCAAAACTTCAAGTTGAAAGCAAATCGTAAATCTCGTGCAGACCGTTCATTTTCGAAGGAAGACATCCAACACTCATTTCAACCCGAAGTGCTAAATTTTGTAGCTTCCATTCATTACTTATGGGCAATGCTCCTCCCAGTGGCACTGGAAAATAACTCTTCTTTGATTGCAGCGCTAGCTGCTGTGTCCTGGTTTGCAAAAAAGCAGTCATGTGCTGTCAATGTCTACCATCTGTACAAGAAGAAGTCAAAGTAAAGCATACATGTGTCAAGAATCCTTGCAAGATGAGCTGTATGTACTGTAAAAGCTAACATGATGGGGAGAATGGCGGAATGTAGACCACACAGCGATCTGTGAAAGAATCGTACATACAGTATTATATACCGACTGAAATTGGACTGATATAATTTAAATACGGCATACTCAGAGAGTTACAGAGTAGTGTCTTGTAACTGAATGTGCTCTAGTTGCGTTTATAATGAAGTTTAAATGCCCTAGTTTTCATTCAAAAGGTACTTGAAAACACCTTTGAACTGTATTTTGAAAGGAAATAAAAGTGAACGTTGAGATAATTGAAATCCAACGAGGACAAGAAATATATTTTTTTTACTCGGATGACAACAAAGTAAAACATAAATCTGATTCTTTAATATTAAGTATTCTGACATTGTACCAAATTGTCAAAAGAATATATATATATTTTCAATTAGTGAATGTGTTGCACTGTGGATGATCACATCAAGTGTGGTCATGTTTAATAGCAAACTGTATGCAGGTTGGTGGTCACGCTAGATTTGGTCCTTTTATTTTATGAAATAATTTTGCATTATTTTGAGGATCATTTTATAAATTACCGTTACTTTTAAGGAAATGTTTATAATGTGTCACATCACAATAGTTCTATTGTGTAGCTAAGTATGTTGTTATGTACATGTATAGTAATTTTGATGATCATTAAAATTACAGTTACCTTTAAGGAAATGTTTTCGTGTGTCACGCCACAATAGTTCTATTGTGTAGCTTAGTATGTAATGTGTATATATATGTGTATTATTATGTTCCACTGTGGATCAATCACATCAAGTGTGGTCATGTTTAATAGCAAACTGTATGCAGGTTGGCGGTCACACTAGCTCGGTCCTTTCAGTTTACGAAATAATTTTGCATAATTTACATATTTATTTTGAGGATCATTTAAATTACCGTTACTTTTAAGGAAATGTTTATAATGTGTGTCACATCACAAAAGTTCTGTTGTGTAGCTAAGTACGTTATGCACATATTCATTTTGAGTATCATTTAAATTACCCTTACTTTGAAGGAAATTTTTAATAATGCAATCAAAGAGAATTGTAATTATGACTAGATGCAAACAAAAAAAGATGAATGCATGACTGCGATGAAACTATTTAAGTCTAATTAAAGCAATTAACAAAAACTGTAAACAGTACCATGTTTGTCCTGTATATATATTTTTTGTTTACAACCAATTTGATGATATTTCTTTGTAGTTTGTATTTGTTGACTTAGAATTGTTTGACTTATCGTATAAAGAGGGTCCCAGCAACTCATGTGGAATATCAACAAGGGTTTTAAATGAACGTTTTATTATCAATTTTCAGGCTTGTAAAATTAATGGAAAAAGGAACGATTTTCTTAATTCTTGTTAGTGCTTTCAAAGCCATTTTTGTCCCTGAAAATTTGCCCAGATCTCATGCTGCAGAATTCTTAGTTTTGTAATTGTGGAAGTGTCATGGAAAAGTTGTGGTAATTATTTAAAAAATAATATGTGTAGGCACCCTGATAAAAATGGTTTATTTCATTTCCTATACATACAGATATCAACGGTGCTGTGTAATGATACTGTACCGTTGCTTAGGAAACGAGATAATTCTTGGTAGAATTAAGTCTACTGTCGTTGTTTGCATGTACACATGTCAGTATATATATGCTGGTCGGTTTCCTTCATACGTACAGGTAGTCAGGTCGCAATTAATCTGATTCAATGCATCAATTCACACATCTTTAATTGATATGTGCTCACTGCGCGGCATAAGTTGTCTTTCTTGGGTTTTTTGCTCTTCCCTCACACATGACACTACTGGTATAGGAAAGTGTAGGAGGGTTGATTAAATTGCTAGTCGGACAGTTACTTGGCACTTAATAACTCACTATAAGGAATTTCAATTGCTGTGGGCATCTTGTCCTGTGCTAATGAAAGGTGCTAAGAAATAACTCTGGTGTGAACACTTGGCGAATTTTTATCACTCTCGCTAGACCAAGAATATTCGTTCACATTGCACTGAGTGGTAAATGAATCGTAAATAGGGAGTAGTTTGTGAGACGCAACACTGCATGCTGTGCTTTTATAAGCAGTTCTGACATTTATTTGTGCATGTTTTGGTTTAAAACTGTATTACGATTGTAATATTTTCACCGTCAGGGGAATAATTAGTTCATGAAAAACTTAAATACCTACTGGACTTGTAGCATATTCCATATTATGCTTATTCAGTTTCACAATTAAATGTGGTCATGTTCTCATGATATATATGTGATGTTTTGCAAGGAGAACCCCATAGTTTTGCTTGTAACTGAATCCAAGCCTGATTCATCATTCAATGAGCAGATTTTATTCCCATGGTGCTGTTTGATGGTATGCAGTAGTTATAGACTGCCCCCTCCCCCCCCCCTCAACACTTCACACCATATTCTCTCATTAATGCACTACGACATCCAAGCCGTAAGACACAAATCCCAATTGGTTACGTAGTATGTCAGTAATGTCCATGCACAGTTGGTTTTTTGGCACTTGTCCTGAATGAGAATTTTTGGTTGGATTGATATCGACTTCATATGGAGTATAATCACCGACTGTACATAGAGAGACAATAGTTGCAACGGCACATATGTGTTGAAAAATATAGAAGCCTAGGGGTTCAACCTCAGGATAAAACCTTATACCTGGTGGGGCAACTTTAGGCCCCCTAATCCAGGAGAGCTCGGGGACCATATAATGAAGCAAGAGGCCAAACAATACTTCTGTTACATAAATTTGAATATTTTGGGGAATTTTAACTGTATTTCATCTTGACTTGGATTTGAAGGGGCCATTGAACTGGGTTAGACACTTGATATAGCTCTAGGCTGTTCTGCTCCCTTCAGCTAGGCTGCAGCTTTAGGGTATAATCTGTGAAGTTTCACACAATGAGGCATTGTAGGTTCACACAATAGGCATTGTAGGTTCACATAATAGGCACTGCAGGTTCACACAATAGGCATTATAGGTTCACACAATAGGCACAATTGGTGTGCTGAGATCTCTATTGTTTGAAGGTGGCTCTGTAGCTGCTACAGCTTTTGTTTTTAGACACCTGCCTAAACTCCCAAATGAAACATCTACAGTATCATACAGTAGCATTCTGCAATGCCTTTGTAAACTGTGACACCTCAAACAGACAACAGAAATCAAACTAATAACATGCTTGCTTTTGTCCGTCACACTTCAAACTTGTTTAATACAGATAATAGTACTTAAGTACTGATCCACACACTTATACAGTAGATGGCTTCTTCGTACATCATTGCAAGGACCGCAACATACTAACAATCTCCAATGGGGATCTCCAGCCAAGTCCTGAATCAACAGAGGGCGCTGTCATAACGGTCCTATCTAGTTCTGCGAAACTTGACAAGCTGCAGTCTCTGATATCACTGAGTATCCTTTTAGGAATATCTGATGGACACTTCTGGGTGAAGTACCTGCACATTCCTTAACCCACACATAGTGGGGCGTATTCCAACTAACGTACAGTTTTTACCACTCATATCTACAGTACTGTAGCACATTTTAGCAACCATATGTTGCCCACTGTTGGTTTGGCAAATTTACACACGTCTGGTCGTCAACCAATCAGAAAGCCTCTTTAAGGTATTTTCAATCTTGTCCGCTATACCAAAACTAAGCTTTGAGCATCACTAAAAATGTAACTAAGTCTTCAAAGTGGACTCTACTGGCCACTTATACCTGCGATTCTTCTGATAACTGTTGAAGACGAGATCTTTCTAAACATATTTCCACAACTAGCACATAGATTGAGATATGTTAATGTGTTATATAAATTTTTTGGAGATCTGTAAATAAGATAGATCGGGGGCTTTAGGACCTATAGCCGTATCTATGGCATTGTTAGGACCAATGTGACAGGTAGCATACGCCCATTAAAAGCACCATTGACTTACACACTAAATCACAAAAGTAATGTGGTCTCTAAGTCAAGATAGAAGTTCTCAATAGCTAAACGCTTCCCATCACCGGAAAGCTGGCAAGTTGGCCTTTCATGGTACCATCAATTTTCCGTATCATGACCCTGCAGATTTTTTTGCTATCAGAGCTAGTTTTCGTCACTTGTAAACAAACCTCTTCACTCAGTAGTAAACAATTTTCGTACGCTGCTCCTGGGAGGCCTAAAGGGGGTCTAAAATTGCCTCCATTGAGCCAAGTTTTGCACCACATGTACTTCCATTCGTGCTCTTCAACATGCAAGCCACAAAAAAAAAGATTCTGATTGAAAAAATATCAAAAAAGATGTTCTCCTACTGCATTTTGGCTTTTTTCCTGAAGGAGAACATCTGGGCAGATTGATAAAGACTCTAATAGGAGTATGTCACCTGACAGTTCCCTCTGCATTAATGTTTAAAGGGTGTGAAGACTTGCGCACAAAGAAACGTCTCATGCCGGTAATCTGACTTAGTTTCGAATGAGGTGTTACAGAAGTGTTAGACACCACCATCGATCCCAGAAAATACACACACAGCTTGCTACCGTCGGTAATAAGACACTAGTGTACAGTCAATACATACAGCTACGGTCAATACCCACAACACAGTGTACATAGCAGCGACGGACATCTCAGGTCTAGATAAAAGATAACAAGGTATCACGTTTCATTACTGTCTGCATTTGTAGCGACAAGAAGAAAACTTCACTTGCAACCGACGGAAAGTTAACTTTTTCAGAGTGCGGCACGCGGTTTGGGGCGAGTCTTCAATGCCTTTAATGTTTAAGATCCTCATAAAATATCATCATGTTCTGCAATACTCATGATTTTTTAAATTGTTTTCTTACCCTGATTATTTGGTTTTTATTTTGTCTAGTGCAATGCATTTAAAAATGTTGGCAAATGTTTGTGAGTTGATTAAGCAACTTGGGTGATTAATTTCTGCTTGACCTTTTCCATGTAAATCTCGGAGCACTTACCGAAGAATGCAATAAAGAGTCTTTAATTTAATGGAAGAAAAGATCTTGATATCTAGAGAGTAGATGTGATGGCCACTTCAGAGAGATAGAC
This sequence comes from Apostichopus californicus, assembly GCA_020650975.1. NCBI lineage: Eukaryota > Metazoa > Echinodermata > Holothuroidea > Aspidochirotida > Stichopodidae > Apostichopus > Apostichopus californicus. The sequence goes on along the minus strand of JAIPMN010000758.1, from coordinate 9,966 downwards.
AGAGAGAGAGTAAACCAAGATTTCGTAATTTCCTTCAAACCACTTTGGGAGTTTGTATTGCATGACAATCCTAATTTACACATGACTGCTTGGCAAAGTTTTTTTTTGGCCATATTCTTTGCAGAGTTGTATCATTTCACTTGCTGGAAAGTTAACATTTATTGCTCTGATCTCACTCCTTAGCAAGGTAATAATCTGAGCAAAACTATGATGTGAGAGGTAATTCCAGAAGACTATATTGAAATATAATTTTATCTTCAATGACAGATCTGTAAAACATCCCAGGGTACAGTAAATTTGCAGTAAATTTGATATTCTGGTGGCTAGAGCCGATTTATTGCAAATTTGCCAGAAATTTTCTTTTTCTGTCATAAATTCAAAATCACATCCTCGTAGTGATAGGAGGGGGAAAAAAAGTTCCCGGAAAATGCTTGCTTATATAACTGGTTGGTTATTTGTACGAATAATGACAGTTTGATGATGGAGACATATTTCATAATAATAATCGAAGGGTTCAGGGTTGCAAGAGAGACTTTTAAAACGGGTTATCATTTTAGATCATGTCTAGAGCTGGAGAAAGATCAAGAAGAATTGGATTTACCGAAAATGTCATGGTCACCCCTAAGTGTCAGATTTATTACTTATTTTCTACCGTTACCTTCGATCCGTGTAAGTTTGAGAGGTTGATATCATATTCAATATAAAGATTTTCCACACAATCATTCAAAGAATCTATCTAGACAGTATTTTTTATTTTTGTTTAAATTGGTTTTTCATTTTCAAATTATAGTCTAGAAAGACCTTGGCAAGTTGACATTATTTGAAAGTTATTTCAAAAATCAAATATTGATTACTGTAAGTGGTGGGTTAATTGGAACATACTGTATTCATGATTAAAATGCGAGATTAAAAAGCAGTTGCTCTCACATTTGGAATTCAAAGGTACTGTAACTATAGGTAACATTTCTTTCATTGCTAATGATACATGTAGACCGAAAAACAAAAGTAAGTGTTGAATCTACATTTTAATGCAACTAATACAGGGCCATTTAAAATAGGGCCATTTCGGTTACAGTATGTGATATATATGAATGCTATAAGATGTGCTTTATTGGCTACAATTATAGCAGCTATATAGCTTAAGTTTTGTGATTACGTAATCGACCTGCAACAGTCGTAAATCGACCTCAGGCTCTACAGTTAGCCTGCATAGCATCTTAACACCATTAGGCTCTTGTAAACACTGTGTGGAAATATCTTCATGTCTACAGTGTAGTTAATCATACAGCGTTCACACAAGCAAAATATGTGACAGGCGTTGCAGACTAATTGGTAAAAAGTGGTAATTTTACGACCAAGGCAAGACGATTACGTAATCTCAAGAAACTTTCCATGATAGCATGCTATAGTTGGGGGCTATACAGCAGACCTTTAAATCTTGTTCCAGGATAGCTTTTGTAACAGTTGACTCAAGGCAAATATTAAAGTAAAGAATATTCCTACAAATGAGAAAGAATTTCAGAGTAGGTGTCTATCTTTGTAAATTATGCTAAACATGATGCAAGGTGTTTAGTTTGGTGTATATAAATGTATGAACAGATAAGTAAGAAGTAACTTTTCACCGTACTGTAACTTTGCTCTGTAAGAATTACCCTCTCTCTCTCTCACTCGCTCAGATCAACAGCTGTACGAGCAGTTCTTCGGATTTGACTGCAGGCAAAGAACGCTGCAATAACAGTCAAAATTCTGATGAGTTTTATAGAGAGATGTCTCTTGGTTGTTTCAGTGACTTCCAGACAGATCCATTAGCCTCAGATCATTAGAAAAACACATTAAGTGCAGGTACAGTGTTGCTAGGTAACCAAATGTCTGACCAAAATAAACGAGTGTACTATACGTTTTGGGATTGCTCAATTTTCTGCTCAAACTGCGATTTATGAAGCGAGCGTAATATACTGTGATAGGGCCTTTTTGCCACAAGACACAAATCACATGCATATTTACTCAAAGCAAATGCATTTACAATAAATGTCTGTTGTTTAAATTATATCTTAAGTAATAAGTAATAATTTTCTGAAAGCAATTAAATGCTACCTGGATTTTTATAGTTTTCAGTTGTCATGGTAATATGGATTAATTTTATCGTTTCTTCTGAATAACTTCCTTCTTGTAGCTGGCCAACAGTCCTGATTTAAAAATTTGAAAACAACTTTGTGACTGTCGGTAATTAAACTTAGAATGATTGTGATGATGTCAAAGGTTATTTGAGACTCAAAATCTACATGGTTAATAATACTGATATTGCATTTGACAGCTAAAGAACTTTAATAACAATACAGTATCTTGATTGTTTCAAGAGAAGAAAAAATCTTCGGTGATGTCATAGTGACTGTCAGGGGACCTTCCAACTTTATTTGTTCATGGTTTAAGTAGGAAAGATAATGAATTCTTTAGGCAAGTGTCCTCTTTACACTGCCACGTGCACTACCTTCATGCACAATACTTCCATACAACTCAGGGCACTGTTCCAGTGCGGGATGGGTGTGGTGGGAAAGAAAGGTGTACGCCTGCATTTTTGACCTCACACAAAAATACAAAAGAAGTTTTAGGTAAAATTCTCATTTTTTTGGGTCGAGGAGGATGCTCAGACCTCCCTACAGTACATGGGAGTCGGCTTCAACCGGCCATACGAAGGCCACATGGCCTCATTTATAAAATCCTGGATCCATCCCTACATTATTGCTTATTGTAGGAAAACTAGCTGGTGTTTGCATGGTGTCAGCGAAGTTGCTTTCTCTCTCTCTCTACTTGAGGTTTTAATCTTTTATTTCTGATAGTACCTCAAGTTAACCGTCGAATCGAAAACAGTGCTATAAATTGAGTTCCCCTAGTTCCTCTAGTCCAGCCACAGTTATCAGCGCTCCTCCATCCAAGAGAGACTTTTTCCGCCAACATAACACGGTTTTTCCAGGTGATCAATTAAAGTCGCTGTTTAATATCGTCCGCGCTGCCCTTGTGCCTTTAACTGGAAACGGCCATTTCCCTTGTGGCATATATGATCAGCTTGAAGGAAGAATTTCAAAATAAGTCCATTGCACTGTGCAAGCTCTTTTGTAGATGTATGTACGCTCAATTCGATGAAGTAAAATGCGCGGCAGTCTGGAATAATAAATGACCCATCACTGTTTAAAATGGCCTGAGGTTAAATCATTGTTGCAAATTGAAATGGCCTCAGCATCAGATCAAATTCCTATCAGTAAGTCACATGATTTTCTGCTTATGAGGATTGTCCTTAATGGTATGTATAAAACCACTGCCAAAATGCTGTGATCCAATTAGCCAATTAGCTTTATTAAATTTGTATAATTTACAGCAGGTAATAGCAAATAGTTAGCCTTACTTCTGTCTTTCACAAACACTAAAGTGGTAAAACAGATCTGTTAAATTGTATGATCAATTGTTAGAATTATATTTTTAGAAGAATTTTATGATGAGCATAATAGTGCTTTTACAAATCCAATAACTACATATACATGCAAAATGTAAATAATCACTAATCACATAACTACTGAGGAATTTGATTTTGATCCGTGAAGTAGAAACATAATTAAAAGCATCCTTATGACTTTATACTGTTGATTCTTGTAATTATTCCACTTTGGAGATGATAATACAGTATTTGAAGGCTCTGAAGCCATAAGATTGGAACAGATGAAGATTGTAGAAAGGATTTTAGTTGCCAGTATTTCAGAACGGTTGATTTGGCAGGAAGAGTAGGTAACCAGATAGTTCTATCCCACCCCTGGGATAACACCTATGGCTCTTGTCCTCCTAAATCTACCATCTGTGTGGTTTTTCTCACATCATCAGAGAATATCAACGTAGGTTTTGTTTGCAGTGATTGCTGTATTACTGTACTTCACTCCCCACACATCTGTCTCCCCACAACCTTAGCACCCTCGTTCTACCGTGCCGAGAATTATACTGGTAACCTTTGAACCATGTTCGCCCTCTATGACCGACCCCTCCGGTCAATGCCCTTCCTTCTCTGTCTACTAGCCAAAGTGCCTACATCATTCATTGTTTGTGTGGATTCATATTCTACTTAATTGCCCAACAAGATTTTTTAAAACATCCTGTAAAAAAGAATGTCCAACTCTGACCATTTTCATACAACCACACTACATGAAATAGTTTTCTGTTCAAGTGTTCATTTTACATGGGGAAGGAAAATAATTCTGACAGATAATGTAACCATCTGCTCTTACATACATTTGAGTAAATAGTTATTTAATAATTGTATTAACCTATTTCATGCCACGGTAGTTGTGCATGTAGAAGTCGACACTCTCTCTCTCTATCTCTCCTCTTGATGCACGCAATAGACAAACGGCAAAATTTGAAATGACTTTCGAGTCCAAAATTTGTCGTTCTGTGTTCCATGGTCTGTGAAGCAAATTTCTTTCACGATGAGGCTTTGAGACACATTTTGTTTATTAAATTTACTGTTTGTGTTTATAATTGCATTTTCTACATAGCATGTTGACATGCATGCTCAGTCATTTACAATTATCTTCTAATGGTCTACTGATATTAAATGTTTGGAGACTCACTGACAAATATTATACACACACACTTACAGATCAATTTATATACTAATTGTTGTATGATTACTGTCTTGAAGGGAACATAATTGTAGATTTTCAACCCCGACAATATCTTAATCGAGCAAGCGTCATTCCAATAAGGCATCTTTACTATTGGTTCGATGTGAATATAACGGGACTTATATTTTTATTAGTCTCAAAGAAGATAGTGTTGCAATTTTGGAGTTTTTGTTGCATTAGGTTAAGTGTTAAGAGGTGGTTGTTAGGAATTTCCTCGAGACTTGAATTAAAAAATGGGCGGTAGAGTGACAAAGGCCTTAAATTCTAATCTTATGAACAGGAACATTTTATGACAGTGAAAATTTTATGAAAAAAAAATTTATGAAAATTTTATGAAATGTGTCATGTGAACTTGGTTTTTTTAAATTTTTACCGTAAGTTGATTTAATATTTAAAGTTTATTTTTCTATGCATACTACATGATACTATGTATAACTATGTGTTTTAACTATGACATCTGGAGCAACAATATTTGGAGCAGTAGCTATGTTTACCAGTAATCTCACAAATATTCATTAATAACATGAGCTATTTCTAATCTATTAGGACATTTTTTTACAGTACTTTGTCTACAGGTACAGTTTTTTAATAGTTTAGCAGTCCTACTGTTGTTATGATCACAAAGTGGATCTCATATATGACAAAATTTTTGTTAATTGATATGTAAATTAATCCAATGAATGATTATTAGTGAGTAATGAAGATGTGCATTCGTGCCTGAACAATTGCTGCTGCTGTTCATATTTGATATTTTCCTTGTAGTTCCTTGACAATATGATGTTGAATATTTGAAATCTTAGATTTTCTACATAATTTCTTATTTATACAAAGGACACTACTCCCCCCCCCCCTGCCCCCTTCCTCCTCAGAATAGAAATCATTTTAACCAAAAGCGATACAATTCATCCACTGTGGATGAATACAGCTAAATTTGCAACATGCAATATATGATTGAGCTAGCATGCATTACAATTAACACACTCCTCACATCCCAAAATAACATGACCCCTTTGACTAGCAGGATGCAACAGATTTATCTAGCTTACCTGTCCTTTAATTTACTTTGCTGTCTCACTTACCTGTCTGCTCACAACCTGAGCACACCTGCTCTACTGTGCTTAGAGAGAACTGGTAACCCTTTGAACACCAGTTGTACACCTTCAGGGACCAGTCAATGATCCTTCCTCTCATTCTACCACCCAAATTAAGTGCTGAGTTCTTAGCGAGAGTGCTGTGGTCATCAGGTCTACCTCATCGATGGTATCCATATCCAGTTAGTTTGGGAATTTTTGAAATTTATGACTTATTATCGAGTGATTTGGTTACATAGTTCCACTTTTTATGACCTATTTTGGGATGGAGTAAAATGCATTTAATATGAACAATGCAACTATAGATCTGTTTATATATATATTGGAATTTATGTGTGACTTAAAATGATACTCACAAAGGAAGAATTAGTGATTGATTGGCAACAAAATGTCTTTACTGTATTTAGCTTTGATTATAACTCTGCAAAACTAAACCGTTACTAGTACCATCACAATATGGACGAAATGTATCCCCTAATCTGGTGATATGCCAGAATCTTGGGAAAACTATTAGGAGCACTTTCATCATACCACTCTCCCCTCCCCCCCTCCCCCACCCCCATCCTCCTCCAAATATATTCTAACTTAGTAAAGGACTTTCACCCTATATGACATGATCCTAAATGATATCTGCTTTTAGTATTCATTTCACATTTTCAACTTTTGGAAATAATCGATACCATTCGATTCTCCTCTGCCATCTACATAAAAACCCTGAAACATCATGACTGCAAACCTCATAAAAGTCTATGAGCTTTTCATTGTAAAGTACCGAGAGCTGTAACCCGACATTTGAAATTTGATTGAGCTTTCATATTTAAGGAGCTCGCAATTTGTTTACATCTTTCAACCGGCATCACAAGCCCAAAATTCATTAGAATATATATAGACATTTAGTGGACAAAGGTCAGAGTGCAGATATCATGAGCAGGCATGTAAGTATTCTCAATTACTGAGATGATCAACCAAGATTGTCTTCTCTTCCTCGCTCACCTGTCTCCTCACAATTAGAGAAATATTTTTAGGGTAAATAAAGTAGATTTAGATGTGTATTTCAGACATACTTTATACTCATTTCACTTTCAGTTCCTCATGATAGCAAGAAATCGTTGTACATTAAGGAAACAGTCTCTTCATCTGACATATTTATTAATGAATAATGCATCCACGAATATAGCTATGCAGTGTTATTTATTCACAATCTGTCTGCATCAAGGACGTGGAGGGCATAGTCCGAACTGATCTTCCCAAATTTAAATTGTAAATATCAGAGTTAGAGTAACCGAGAGGCAAACCTCAATTGATCGTAGAGATGCGACTTTCAATAATTTTTGAAATTGTTTCTTTGATTTGCATTAAGCCAACCGTCCCAATGCTTTGATAAATGTTTTAATGTGTTATATGTTTCATTTTTAGACTCTAAATGAAAGATGTTAGATGAGAAAAAAACGAAAACAAATATCTTATGAAGATGATGAAACCTGCATGTATGTTTTCCCAGTAAGGGTGTATGTTGAGAGAGAACAAATTCAATAATATTACCTTCAAATATTACTTTAATATTGACAAAGGAAGGTATACTCCAATCACTGAAGTACTTTGTGAGTGAGAGAGGTGAAAAATTTCTGCATCTCAAGGATCAAAAGGACATCGTAATATCATTTTACATCACATGATCACAGAGGTACGAATATTTAAAATTTGTTGGAATTGAATGTATCACATGAATCCGGCAACAGTCTACTGTAGTCTGCAATATCATCATGTAACCAGATGATAAAATTAATTGTATTTGTTCTTTTCGATTAATGTCAAAATCAATTATCCATTAAAGAAAGTAAGATTAATACAGAAGAAAGTAAGATCAATTGGAATATAATATCTGCAGAATGTTACAGAGAAATACTCCACCTCAAGGGCGTAGGAACCGGGGTTGCTGGGGGGCGCCAGCCCCCCAGTGAAAAATATGAGAGGCGGAAGCATCATTCGGCCCCCCCCCCCGCTCCGCAAGTCAGAAAACCCCTTTTTCATTTCCAAATGAGAAAAAAATCTCATTTGGAGCACCAAATTGCATCTAAGGCCAAGTGAAAATGCAAAATTATTTACAAAATGGAGTGGGTGTTGAAGTGTGCTATATTGCACCAAATTGCATCTGAGGCCACCTGGAAATGCAAAAAAAATTCCCTCCCCTTAAACCCCTCCCCCAGGCCGGCCATCAGTCTTCAGCCCCCCACTCAAAAGTACCTTCCTAAGCCACTGCTCCACCTCATCCTGTTTACAGCTGTGTAAACCCAGCTACCTTACTGCCAATTAGAACACTTTTATGGTGTAAAGAATTTAAATGTCCAACGGCCGTTATTATACAGTAGAGCTAACGAGACAATGTATTTATGAAGATTGATGGATTTTAACACCTTTCTTATTCACATAAACATTTTCTTAAAGATAAAAAATAGTTCTAACTGACTTTGAACATTTATTGGAAAAGGGTTTCTTCATGATATATCCTATATTTATTGTAGCGTCAAATCTTTTGAGATAATTTACAGCTTTCGGCTAATTCCAGTTCTGGAATTGGTCCAACAATTGATTGATACATTAAAAGGAGGTGAAAGTGTTGGTGTTTTTTTTGTAATGTGGCTGTTGTCTTAACAATAATCTAGGGCTATACTATTTTATTGCACTCCTTACTTACCTGTCACATAAATAATAAATATAAAGATTTGGCCAATAGAAGGTCTACCACACTTTTAAAGCAGATGTAACAACAAGCCTAATCTAATTTGCATGTAGGAATCAGGGCTGAAGTCATTGTTTAGTGGGAAGTGAAGAAGAAGAAACACAACCAGATACCTTTAAATTCTCCTTCTTTCTGTTGAATAATTTGAAACACCATTTTTCACTGAATGCTTTGATCTTCATTTTACACTGTGGGTACTTCATAACAATTCTACCAAATTTATAAGAAATGCAGCATCTCTTACTTGCTCAATTCATTTAATATAGCTTGCAAATAGAATTTAATCTTTTTCACATTTTTTATGAGGTTGGAATTAATTTTAGAGTCAGTATACATGTATGTTGGATCTTATCAAATAAAAGAGTTCTTTACTGTAATGTAAAATAACCTAATTATACTGGTAGGTGACATTCATCGCCCCTCCCTACATCTCCCATTCCTTACTTCTCTTCCCTCCCTCCCACCTGTCCCTTTGTCCCTTCCTACCTACTTTTTTCATCTCTCCCTCCCTCCCTCCCATATCTACCTCCCTCCATCTCTCTCCCATCCTTCCCTCCCTCCCTATCTCTCCCATCCCTCCCTCCCTCCATTGTTCCCTCCTCCCACTGTTCAAGGAATTAGCATTTATTCAGATATTACTTTTCCTTTGTTTACAAACACTCCAATACATTATAGAGATATATACTGTTCTAACTGTATGATTGCACACAGCACACATACACGGCAGTACTAGAAACCATGTGGGTTTTTGCAATTTATTTTTGTTTATATGTTCCGGGTTACCTTTTCATTAACAATCAAGGTGATTGGATTTCTTTGATTGATATGAAATCTAAATTGGGTTGTTAAAGAGTGGTTTAGATGGATGATGGTTTCCAATTCATCATCAGCTCTGTCTCCGATTATTCCTCTTTGTTAGAGTTTACCTCCTCCTCCTTAACTCTTCTGGGAATCTAGCATGACAATGAAGCACAGGGCCCCCCCCCCCCCCCCCCCCCGCCGATTCTACCTTATCGCCATTTTCTTTCTCTCCTGTTACATCAATGTTAGATGGAATGCCGTCTCGGTCTCTTGCAGGTAAAGTGGTCTGTCACTTGATAAGGGAGTTTGAATGAAAGACCAGAGATAGAATAAGATGTTACTTTCAAAGATGGACAAGATGTATGATAGTTTCAAATTTCTTATTCTGGCTGGTTCTCCTCCTTCTTCTTCTTCGTCTTCTTCATCTTCATCTTTTTTATTTTTTTTATTTTTAACCCTGAGCAGTGCAATATGTACTGTGGGACACTAAGCAAGGGTGGTACACACTTGTATGGAAGTGCATAGAAATTACTGGCGATGTACTACATGTACAGTAGGCTATATATATGGGCCTTTACACAGTAAACCAACACGAAAATCAACACATGCAGTTTTCAGTATTGAAATTGGTATTTTCTTTGTTCTATTAGGATGAGTGTTAGTTATT
>JAIPMN010000757.1:0-12500 GCA_020650975.1 Apostichopus californicus | reverse complement strand
AAGAAATATCTTTCTGTGGTTTACTAAAAGGACTAACTGTTACCGTTACTATCACATATTTATTCAACGATTGCTAATATGGTGAAGATTGGAATCGGTACCTGAATAGTTGCACAATTACAACAACAAAATCCAGTGCTAATGTTAGGGTGACATTGGCTGTTGCAATACTCGAGAGCAAAGTTTGTACTCGTTGTAAACACTATTTGTTTTAAAGGGAATACAGTATCAATCATAATGGAAACATGTATAGTACATGGTGCATTACTATATGTTACCAAATATACCTAACTGATTTATAAAACATTGGACTACATTTTTAACATCCTCTAAATTAAACATACAAAATCACATGTTTCTTGCATGATGTTTCACATCAACATATATATATATGGAAACCAAACTGCACGGCAAGGTTGCCCTAATATCGTTACCATCTGATACACCATCTGGACTAACTTTCCATATGTTAGGCATAGGGCTTGGCTAGTCTAATATTACTGGCACATGCAACAGAACACCAAGGGTAAACTTTAAGATGTGGAAGTCTACAATTTGGAATTTAAATTTGTAGGACCCATAGGTGCAGAACAGTTCAAAATGTTATACAAGGGGACTGAAGCAGACGTCTACCTCCACGACTTAACCCTAGCTCTCACTGCACGATGGAAGCATGACATTAAACATGCTTCATGAATGTCTAATACATGCAGTGCTGTGGAAGGGACTTTTAAAATATCAGTTGCAGATACAGTAGGACAAGACGGTGACTGTGTCTCTAAAGCACAGTAAGCTGTGCTCTTTGATAATGTAAATCTTGATGGAGTCACTTCTTGGGTGATATATTCAAAGTTCTTCTAAATCTTACCCGTTGCCTACAAACTCCATCTAGCTACCCTTTTTTGAATAACGGTATTGCTCCCATTTAAATATTCTTCTGAAATATACTGCATATACAAGTTCAGTATATACATAATTTCCAGTTTTGCTGAACCACAAAATACACCAGATCCATTCCAGGGTATTTTGAACTATGTATGAAGTTTATATCCCAAGTGGAGTGGCTGCTGCGCGTTAATACCTTGCCCAGAGAATGTTTCGAGACTTATAATCCACTAGGGTACAGTATGCCATTTCCTGTTCCAACACATGTGCATCAATAGATTTTAGCGTACTCACTGTAATAAATTGGCTGTTGTTTTGAGAGAGATTCCACAGCAATCACAGATAAACACTTCAATGGGTGTGGGACATGATGATGGAAACCACTGATTGAATGAGGTAACATCACATCCTATCACGTCCCTGACAGCAACAAGAGATATCCTGATGCTTCCATGGGAGATCTACGATAGTAACCACATGAGTCAGTGCTTTCCACCAATTATGTAGAATAAGGTTACTTATCATGGTTTCTCCTCGCCAAGCGACAAATTTTAATGTTTCATAATATGCCTTCCTCCCCACCTCTCCTCTCCTATGATTGTCTTTAAGAACAATGTAACAACCTAGATGCACAACTGGACTGGATATGTTTTTGAGGTAAACAGTGTACCGACTTAGAATGTTAGATGTTAGATTGAAGGGCCCATTTAATGATTCCAAATTTCCAAGGGCATTTGACAGTAGTCCTACGTAACGTTACTGGACTGGACATTTTGCTGGGCCCGACAGCAGAATAAAATAAGCGCATATCTGGATATCTAGATGGATGCCCGCTTGGTTTACTGACTGCATCTTTAATATCAATACTATGCTTACGCAGATGGATGTAAACATGTCACTGCGGTCCACAGTGGAGTCGGGGTCGTAAACAATCCAGGACCAGCAACTACCTCCACGTTGCCCGTTTCGGATCATTCTCTTATCAGAGACGAACTCAGTTTATGCACCCCCTTCTAACCCCTCCCCCCACTCCAAGCCGCGCTCCCTTCGACACACCATCAACGGTTTCCACGGGCCAGTTGCCTACACTCTGGGGCACCACTCTTTAAACAGCAGTACCAATATCAAACATCGACATATACATCATAACGTCACAAAATGGACAACACAGGCGCCATTCGGTCCATCAGCCGATTCTCGTATTCGATCAGTAACTACTATGTCAACTGACCAAGAAGCTTCTGACAAGAAGCTACAACATCCGACCCTCAGCGGTACGATGGAAAATAATGTCCTTATTGACACGTTTCTAGTTGTAGATTTTGTGCAACTAAACTCAACCCTGTATTACCCTGTTTCACTTATAATGGTATTTTAAATCACATATGTAACAAAGCGAAAATTCGTAGCTTCGACAACACACAGGATAAAGCTAGATGCCATCATCTGCATACTTGCATTGTTTACATTAAATTATATCTTTACTTAATAACGTAGATACTAAGTAGATTTCCAAAAATCTAATTGCATATTTGAAATAGTGGCCAAAAAAGTAATCTTAGGGACATCACTTTTGGAACTCATTGGATCTTTGAGTGAATGTGGGACCAAACCTTGGGACCCATTGTTTGTTTGTTCTGTGTTTGTTTGTTTTTCTAGGGGGAGGGTGTAACAGAGGGTATACATTTTTCTTCTAACTTCGTAATAATAAAAACAAACCTTCTGAGGTCAAAGGTCATGCAGATTTATTTTATCAGTTGAATAGAATGTTGTTTAATATATGAGAGGGTTACCAGTTGTTTCTCATGATCATGCAGTTCTTTCGATTAAGCCTCTCTAATAGTCTTTTTTTCAGTGACATTTTAAGAGAAAGCGCTCTTGCCTTGTATAGTCACGCATGCGCCCAAGATTTAATTATTAAAATGCTATACTAGTATTATATATCCTCTTTAAAAATTGTGTTCTTTAAATCTTGTTAAATGGGTATGAGAGGAGTATTTTCATGATCTGAAAACTCAAAGCATTCCAAATATTATATTCAGGTTATATTGAGAAAGAACTTGCGGCCATTTCGGTTCTTTAAGTACTTGTAACAGCAAAAGTAGGACATGGATTTTCTTAGTAAAATAGAGTCCAAGCTACAGTAACATATATTGTTGGCATAATGAAACTTGATTTTACCTAAATGGTCACATTAGGGGGTGACCTACTGTCTTCGCTGTTACTTTTAAGAAGCTATTAAAATTTAATGAAAAATTTAATTAAATTTAAAAACATCATCCTAGACTACAACTGCAGTGGTTTTGGAGTCTGTGCCACCGTCCTTGTATCTTTAAGATGGGTTTGAATGTGAAATTTGGGCATTTTGCATATGACTATGCTATTTTTTTTAAATGGTCGTTAGGACATATCTGAGTCGCTTTCATTTCTCGTATGTCTTAGGTAGTAACTTCAATTTAATGTCATGATTAAGGATCCGCTAAAATATCATCACTAAAATTTACACGAAAGTAGCTTACGTGAACATTACGTGGTTACACATTATATATGATCTTATTTGCATGAATTGCCTAAATTTGAAAAAAACAATTGGATAGAGGGGAAAATTGATAAAAGTTGTTTCTCTAAAAGTACAGATGGTATAATATTACAATAAGCATTGTTTAAATAAAAACATTCCACAGCCGACTCGTCACTCTTATATACATTAAATGTACAAATTCAATACTGATTATCACCATTTCTGGGTAATGACTGGCATATGTTTAGTGTTCCCGGGGTGGAGGGGGGATACTACTTAAGGCGTCACAGCTTATACTTCCATAGGTGAACATTTCCATACTTGTACAAGGTAATACGAATTTGCTTCTCAAGTCAACTGTTGACTGATGATACGCATACATTTGACTCTATGTAAACAGTGAAAGGGGAACTCGTCAGTGACAAATGGTGCTTGCCTAACATGTGCATTACGAGAAAGATTTAAGACAGGTCCCTTGTATAGGACAATAGTGATACTGTTATTCTTAGGAAGCACGTCTAACATCATATATTATGTCTACTAAGTAAACTAAGGTACATCCTCAATGAAATATAGTATACTTACATCGAAGCTGTCCCATAAAGAAAAGGATATAGATAAAGTACGTGTAAATGGTTTTAATTCCAACCGCACGAGGCGATGGATATCCATGGTATAATATGACCATTTGGAGTCCACTACGATATCCAAGAGACTGGTCAAATATTCAAGCGACATCAACAATAAAGCAAAATGAATCCAGATTGTTGAAGAGTTTCCCTAATACAACGATTGTTAGGTCTGGAAAGCTAGTGGTATATAGCTGGGTTTTTATTCTAAAAACAACGCACACAGTTGATAAGCATCTCCATTCGTGCATATCTCATAATTTGTTTACTGAAATCAATTTAAGTGCTTATTTTGTATTAAAGAATCTTTTTTGTGCATTCAGCATATTTTGGGATAGAAGTATCCATAATAGCGTTTTATAATTTATGACGTGATAGTACTTTAACTTTATAGTACTTTGTTGCTTATTACTAAGCATATCATATGGTGCTTCAAATCACGTTCGTGATACCCCAAGTTTTAGTGCCGTTCTTGGCTTATAGGTATTCTATATAGAATTTGGGCTATGAGGTGATAAATACATGGTATATTTAAGTTCGTGTAAAAGCAGGATATTGTGTTGAAACTGCTAGCATATCCGGTAAATTATTCAGTTGGTAATAAGTATACTGATCCTTGGAAACGGTGACAGAAATTAAAATATACGGAGTGAGATTTGCAAGAGAAATATACAATACACTAAACGATATAAATAATATCAGTGCAGGATTTAAATGTCGAAGAGGCTACCCATATAACACAAAACCGTTTGGCCAATGTTGTTAAGTTTGATTACCGAAATGTTAGTAAATTGTTGTTGTAGGGCGGGTGCTCATCGGCAAAAGTTGGACTTACAATAAATTATAATGCTGGGATTATAAGTTTGTTGTTGTTGGAAAATATTGGGCAATCCATAAAATAACATTGGGCCAATGTTGCCAAGTATAATTTCGAAAACATAGGGCCAATAGTTTGTTGTGTGTTGGTTTCTCATTGGTACATCAATTTAGGTCATCAGTCAATTCTTATGTTGGACCAAAGTTTAGCTAAATATGAAGTATCTATCTCAACGTTGGGCAGAATATGGCAAAGTGGTTTGCTGGTCAGTTGGACCAAAGTTGGCTGAAGGATGGTTGATCGTGATCATGATTGCATGTTTCAACAGGAAAACAAAAGTTATGGGTACTTTGACATTTAAGAAAAACAAATTTCATTAAAGAAAATTTCTCTGAACCTGTTATTTTTCCAAAACACAACTGAAACAAATAACACAGCTGTGTAGTCATTAGTGTGTTAAAAGTTTCAATTAATTCAGTAAAATAATGTCTAAAGTTAGGCCTTGGCCTAGTCATATCAATACATACCTCTTGGCGCTAAGTTCAGAGCGGTAGGCCATGCTACATTATTTCAATACACTGTAGCACAGGCTAGTAGTGTAACGAAAAGCAATAGGACCAAGTGTCAAATCGATTACGTATGATAAATAGGAATTAGTGAATGTAAGGTTACGTCCATCAGAATTACCTTACATAGTGGAGATATATCGGCATACAGTTTTCCAAACTGTCGGTTTATTTGCACCCCTGTTCGCCGCCTGTGTCGATGCTAGCGATGTAAATATTAGATTTGTGTATTGCGTTTGTCGTATAAGGTTTGAATAAGGATCTTCAGCGTTTATGCAAAGGGCGATGGCATAAATTGCTTACATATTTTGTAAAGCGCTGTAAAGTATATCTATCTATGTGCTATAGTTGTGACAATGTAAACAAATTTAACATCACAAAACAAGAGTAACATCACTTGCACTACCTCTAATGTATTTTACCTTATTTCTTGCAGATTCTGTAGTATTCAATATGTTAGTGAGACCAACAGGGCCGTCTTAACGCATGGGCCCAGGGCCCCGCGATGTCAGGGGCCCCGCAATCGTAGTAACCCCATGTCTTAATCTGGGAGGAAAACTTATTGAATAGGCCATTATGCCTGATTGAATTCGATACTTGACAACTTGTGACGAGAGTTGGTGAAACACTTGAGAGTTTGACATTAAATATTGGAAGATTACTCTTCTATAATGTATTTCAGCTTTTAGATATATCACGTATGTTATTCAGCTAAAGTTTTATCCTTTATGCGCGACATAGGGATGGGTGGTAAATGCAGGCATGTCTATGCTTTAGCGATTGTCAAGGATGTCAACTCACTTGATTGAGGGGTCCCGCTCCATTGCCGGGCCCAGGGCCCGGTGATCTCTTAAGACGGCCCTGGAGACCAAGACTACTCTGAAAATACCATTCTATCGCCACAGATCCACAGACAACACTTTCAGGACTGAAACTCCCCAAGGGCGACATTTCAACCTTCCTAACCACACTATTTCTGATATGATCTTTCAAGGCATTACATTATTGGGTAGCCGCCCCGATACAGAGCAGAGCAGAGAACGTTGGTGGATCCAACGCCTTCTCACTCTTCAGCCACATCGCCGCCAACATCCAAAAAGGAAATGACTAAAACCTTCTCCTCCCATTTTCTTTCCCCCTCCTCCGTCTGGCCTCTCTCATCTTTGCTATCTATATTGACAGGTTTTTCCTTCCTTTTACACCACTCAGAGTTTATCTCCACAACGCTCATCTCTTTTTTAATCATACCTCCTATTCGTTGTTCGTTTGGCCTAATCATTGCTCATTAGTCCAATTTAACTGTCTGTCTATCTGTGTCTTTTAACGTATTCTTAGTTTGTTTCGTTTTGTTTCAATTAGCCCTGAAGAAGATCTTGTTTAGCATCGAAATGTCAGGTCCTCAAACTTGCAGCAATTTGCAGGGAAAGGTAAGTTCTTGCTATTGAACTCAGTTTCCACTAACTCAGAAATGACTAAAATGTCATATAGCGCTACTTATACGAAGCTGATGATGTGAAATGTTAATACACGATGCCCGTTTAAAGAAAGGGGGAGTTAAAGGATGACTTTAAGAAATAAATACTTTGAATATGTTGTAGATCACATAAAAACACTGTTCTCGATCCATTTTGTATTGCTACGCCAAATTTGATTACGGAGGAATGAACCTTTAAATATCCGAGTGTCATCTTTGAGAGTGACTGGGATACTTTATCTAACACAAAGACCATCAGATCAGTTCCTTGGATGCTGCATAGAACTCAATGGGAAATATAAGACTTTGTAACCTCAAATAACATGTTTATAATGCCTTTAACAATCGTCAAGGCCAAATGGTGTTCAGTTTCTTCCAGGTGGTGGAGAGGGCACCGTTGCGAATATGAACTTAAGAGAACATGATGTGGCTGACTTATTATATTTATAACAATGGTTGATCATTAACATTTAGGACTGAGTTGAGGACGACATCGTCATATTAGTCTTAAATGAGTATTTAGAATATACTTATATTCCCGTGTTCAAGATATTCAGCTTTAAAATATAGCATAGATCTCAATCGTAGTCAATACTGATTATACTGCATCTGGTAATAAAAAAGAGAGCAAACAATTACAAATAAC
Organism: Apostichopus californicus; assembly: GCA_020650975.1. Taxonomy (NCBI): domain Eukaryota; kingdom Metazoa; phylum Echinodermata; class Holothuroidea; order Aspidochirotida; family Stichopodidae; genus Apostichopus; species Apostichopus californicus. Next base: position 4,962 of record JAIPMN010000757.1, on the reverse strand, counting down.
TAGTGTGTAGTCCATATATGTTTTTTGTTTTTGTTTTTGTATTGTTTCATTGTTCCCTGCTACATCTACCGGATTATACACCGTAACTACTGATGTAGAACAAAACTAAGGAAAAAGCAGGATGGATAAAGGTCATCTTTATATTTACTATTGTAGCAATGAATGAGCTACAGGCGTGACGTAAAGGGATTCTATAGTATATTACGTAGTATTTTACGTCTTTTAATATTTTTTTCTCACGATAGCCAGTAATTGTTTTGGTACACAGTCATTCTTCCTGTTATTTCTGTACAGGCTCAACAAATACGTTCGACGTACATTCCAATAACAATTTATGGCGCCTCCGGTGTACTTTATACTCCAAGTAAAACGACACAAATAATCTATGGTGTATTCATAGTACCCATACAGGGTCATACGTGTACAGACATACACACAAATAAAAAAATACGCGTTTATCTACATTGTCGTAAGTAAAAATATTACAGACTACGCTGTACAGACTACGCTGGCAGACTACGCTGTACAGACTACAGACTACGCTGGTGCTAAGAAAAATCAGAAAAGAGTGGACGGCAACCCCCTGATTATAAAAGCATTTGGCATTGACGAATATTTTTCTTCTTGTGTTCTGTAGTTTCAGAACTCATTATGATGCGAAATAATCGTTTATTGAGAACGATGTGACAAGTTTCTTTTTTTTTGGGGGGGGGATCACATTTCCATTTTGTTAATAACTTTTTTACTACTGTTTCATCAAGAAACACATTCTGGACGTCAATTATTATTCATAACTTGTGTGACGACACAATTTGTAACTCGTTTGTAATGGTAGATGTTACTGTCAGCTTCCCCTTTTATGATGTTGACATTTTCACAATATGACGGCACAATACAAACATGTTGTTAACAATAACATCAGTAATAAGGCCTTTTTAATGGCAAAGGCCTGCAAAGAAAGCGCTTAACGTTACCTTACAGTAACTTGATGAAACTAATATTCTGTAACTTACAAGCCGATATTACCAAATATGCCTCAATAACGAATGCCCCATTTGAGTTTCTTCGTTGATTTCCACTGTCAATCCTTTCCTAAAACAATAAAAGAGTATAAATATCTGCATGATAAGAAATTACTTTTCTTGTCATTTTCTTTATGGTGCAAATAAACATTGCACGATCCACTTTTGAATACAAACCCCCTGGTAGCAACCGATGTTAACAGGTGTTCAGCTACAATTTACCTTCACATACACTGGTTTTCCCGGGTTGTTTTTACAACAACAGGTTAATACGTAATTGAACTATAAAAGTGGTGACAAACTTGTAGCCAGTATTTTGGAGCACCAAAACCTGTGACACTAAAGTAAACCCCAAATTTAACTTGATGTATGTTCTATTACATTCTTTTTTTTCCTTTTTTTTTTTGGAGGGGGGATTCTTGGTGCTTACAACGCCAGACTAACCAGTAGTGTGAAACAATTATAGTAAAACGTTCCGAGAAAATGTTTACTAATGAGTTTGTCTGTTATGTGGACATGGAAGCGTCTTCGACTTGGCCTGGTTCGGATTCTTTGTGATTGGATACCATATTCTGACTCGGATATACTGGAACCGTTTATACAACCCTAGGCAGTGACGGTACCAAAATGAGGGGAAGTGGGGTAAGGAAGGAAACAGTCTAGGTACAAAATGTTGGCAGTGCAAAATATCAACTCTATACAGTTCACATCTCGGGCAAATTAAGCGGGGTAGGGGAAATTGTGGGAATCTAGGAGCGAAGACACCAGAAACTCAAGCATTAACAGATATTTATTGCACTCTCTTACCACGTTTAAAACGCATACACATATTATTTGCTCTCTCGTAGCGAATCGACGGCACAAAAAAAAACACAGGAAACACTGGAAGGTACTCCAAGCCCGAGCGATGGGGACTTTAGCTACACTGATTTCAGATGCACAGAAGTTAACTTTTTTTGAAATCCCAAAGCCCTTATGGGGTCCAAAGGGGCGAAGCCTTCGGAACGTGTGGCATTTTGTTAGCGTAATTTTAGCAAAATTTAGACGCATGGCAAAGGTTTTCAGTTCTGTTTTATTGCAAACTGGGGGAAGCATAATAATTGGCCATTTCCCTCCCCCGCCACGTTGGCGCCACCACTGACCATGTCTGACCATAATGTACACATGACTTAAATGGAGATAACACGATCGGCATTCCAGCAAATTAACGTAATTTTAACCGGCAAAATGTGTACATAGTTGGTTAAATGTACCAGGTGTTTATGTTATATATGTTGCTATGGTTGACTTACACAAATAATATGGTGCGATGATTCGGGGCAGTATTTCTTTTCCTACGTAATCGCAATATCCCATAAATTGTATAGTTTTTGGTTTAGCGTATTATTTTCTGGAAATACTGCATTTCTTGACAGGGAAATAAAGATTACTTACCTGGGTTATTGTTCAAGGATCTGAGCTCCCCTGTCTCAACCCGCAACTCAGAAGCCGAAGTTTGAAGTTTTCAAAACAATTCATTGTGATATTCAGCTCGACCCTTGTTAGCTAAATTACTCCTAGTGTCGCCACATGTGACCATCTTACCATCTCAGTTAGGACTTTATGAATAGTCACGTCATCGTACCTAACCGTTTGTCAACATTTCAAAATTTGCAGTAATTTTTGTTATTTTATTATTTATATTATTATTTTGTTATTTTCAATTTTCAATTTTAAACAAATTAAATTTGCAGTAAGAAAAAACTTGCAGTAATTACTGTGCCACCTGTAACACATGTTACCGTGTTACGAACACAGCGTAGTAGTTACTGATACACGGTTGTGGAACATGAACAGTAGTTACCGTACTAGCTATGAGTATCGGGTGGTTTTGAGAATAGTGCGAATTGCTAGCTCTGAACTATTGTTCTGTAACAGTTATACTTGATAACCGTGGTGTATTTATCCGATATCATATTCTCATGTTATTTACATTAAATTAATTAACAATGCGTAAGGCTAATATTAACGATAGTAATCAGTAATAAGGCACTAGTGCAGTATACATGATAGTTTCTGTCGTTTCATAATTTCATGTAAATGCTTTTATCTCCCTCTTGATACAGTTATTTCTGTAGCCTTTTTGCATTCATATTTCTCGAAGATGCTGCGTTCATCGCCGCGTTTGAAGCCGTGTTATTGCATTGCGCTTTTTTGGGGGGGCGTTTTTTGTTGTTTTTTTTTAGTTATCGCTGTTCATGGTGTAACCCTTTGAAAATGTTAGGTTACTGTCAAATTGGTTTCGCTTTTAAGATTTAATTAGAGGTTTTTTTTAAAAGATATTTTATGCCACTGCACATGTCTGGGAATTTGTTGCTCGGTAGCCATCTTTGCCCGTGCAGCCAGTTTAGTCCTGCTGTTCCCTGTTAGGCATAGTTAAGCCTGAATAATAGTTCAGGTGGTGTTTGATTCAATTTTCTGAGGGATCGTATGAGGTGATTACTTGACCGCTCGTCAGTGTAGAGAACCTGCCAAAGGCTGACAGGACAGGAACTTCGCCGGGGCCAATGATGTCCATGAACTGATCAGTTTTGCGCAAGAACAATGGGGATAAGTGCATGAAATGGGGGGAGTATTAAACTAGAGGGGGATTTATCTCACGACTGTGGGGTAGCATCCATTTGTTATTATTTTAAGCTTTAAAGTGTGTCCAACACCATCTTCAAACAGGGGGATTCCCATCTTCTGTCTCAGTATTTGAGTACCATCGCCGTATTATATTCAGTACGTGTTGGGACAACAACAAAACACTTGCGTTTTCATTTCCTCTGCGTTAGGGGCTTTTACTTACCTATAGAGGGCGGACAAAACCTGGTTACAATAGTACAATAATACAAAGTGGAAATGATATATGTTGCAAACAATTTTATTAAGTTAGAGAGGGCATGCTTTGGACAATTGACTACCTTCTAGATCTACTGTCGATTTATTAAATTATTCTTTTAGATTAATTAAAATAGATGGTAACGGGCATGGGCGGATTCATCAATTGCTGTAAGAAGTGGTGAAGGGGGTGATGGGGGTCCAGGGGGGCGGATCCTCCGGAGGATCTTGCAATTTGAGACAATTTGAACACAGAAAATTTGTGTAAAGTGCCCCAACAGTTGAGATGAAATGAGCCGCGAACGCTTTTAAACTGTTTATAAAAAAAAAATTGGCATGAATGTCATGATTTCTAATTTGAAAACTGGTATATTCGCTGAAAAAAATCCTTAACCACAAATCAATATCCATTGCTTCTTCAAATTATCCTGTAACGAAGTCAAGTTCACGGCAAATATATACGCACAAAAATACAGGTTACGAATACAGAAAATAGACAAGAAAATACGAGTGACCTAGCTGCTGCGGCTGGTTCTTCATGTAATTAGAGAGCCCCGGTTTTCAGGCTATTCATGCTAACTAGTACAGCTATCAGGGCTGAAATTTAACGATCGTCCGAGACGACCAAAAATCACGTCAGATAACCTAAAACACTGCTTAGGTTGTGCTACAGACGACTAGAATTTGCCGTAAGTGTTCAAATCTTCAAACAAAACTCGGAAAATCCCTATTCTTTAAAATCAAAATCTCCCCCCAAAAAAGTGATATTATCTTGTTGATATCGCCCCCATTCATATGAAAAACAGCGTAAGAAATAAATCACATCTTGGTACGTTCCGTAATGAGGGGAAATCCTACACTTTAGCGGCTCTTGCAGACAGTTACCACGTTTTGTTACTCAGTAAAGACAGAATGTGGATAATGTACATATGTACTAGTGGTTACGATAAGTATCGTTTACTTCGTACACTAAAAACCATGGCGGCCGCAACCACGCTTGCTTTCTACCTCACGGCCGCACATACATATGACAAACTGACTGGAGTACAACGTGTATGCATTGCTTTACTGTGCATGT
>JAIPMN010000756.1:0-11400 GCA_020650975.1 Apostichopus californicus | reverse complement strand
CCCCCCCCCCCCCAAAAAAAAAAAAACTTATCAGTGAATAAGTAATAGTAAGAAGTCTCATGTTAAAATGAACATGACAAGAGATACAACTATAAATAGATGTCAAAAAGACTTTAAAAATTCCAAAAAGTTATTTCTATAATTAGAACTGAAATTTTTGAGCAAGAAAAGTAATGATGATGTTGACAATGGAATATTCAATTCAGTTCTATATCAGGTGTCAATGCCTATTGTGGATCATAATGCTCTCCAAGCCCTAGAATTAATTTGGTGTGACCCATTTTATTTTGCTAGCAAATCAAGTGAAAACATCAAAGGCAATGCATGTAGTAGATTAATCACTTTACAAAATGTTACTGGCTAAATAGGTATCATTGGCTATTGTCAAACAAAAGTGATGAGAAATAATCTATCACCCTTGTCTATCCTTTTAATCTTCCCCAGGTGCTCCATGTCAAGTCTCCTTAATCCTACCACCTGATCCTTTGTCTTACCAATGTGTGAAGCTAGTCTCTTTAACTGCTCTTTAATATTCCCAGTTTATGAATCAATTTAAATACTGCTTATCCAAACCTCTGGCTATGAATCACCTATGGTCCTATATTAGTCTCCCTCAGAAATTAAAATCTATCTGGTCATTGTTATTCATATACCAACATGTTTGTCACTTGGAACTAATTACCTGATGAATGTAACCCCTTGGAAAGTAAAGCACATCGCCCTCTTCTAACACAGTGTCAAGAATTGGCACTCCAATCTCTTCGTCGGTGAAATTCTCTTCAAAGAAAAGCAGAAAGTATAATGATAAACGGGTGCTCATACTTTCGATTGAGTATAGCCCTTCCTCACAGACAGAGAGCCATTGTACTGTATGACTATATAAACTGTAAACTACCTATTGTAACCATCACATTTCTAAAACAGATTCATATCTGACATTATACTACTCATCATCTAAGCACATAACCTGATTACATAGAAGGCAGATGTGCTTGGCAAGCACACTTGTAAACCAGGTTAATATATGACATTATACAACTCATCATCCTTAGCACATAACCCGATTCCATACAAGGCAGATATGCTTTGCAAGCATCTACTTGAGAGAATGGCTGCACAATTACAACACATATCACACTCATCTGTGTTAACTGTTCAATTACTTCTGAGCTAGAACCATGAAGAAAAGCAAATTACAAGTTGTCTTAAATAGTGTGAAGGGTTTGAAGAGGATGTAGATTCATCCGCACCAAGTGACTGTGTGCTCTCTCGTAAAGTTACTCAGTAACAAATAAATTTGCTTTTCAGGTAGCTTCAGGTTGTTGAAGGAACATCCAACATCTCTTACATATCAGCATCATCTAGCTACACCATAAGCATTAATGATAACCACAAGTTAAACCTCCTAATATCATGACTGATGTGCTAAATAAGCTATTGAGTTTTACATATGTACAGACACATTGAATAGTTTACCACTTGACATCCTAGGTAACACCTCATTGTCGCTCCTTGGGCTGTAGAGCCGCCACCGTTTTCTTCCTTCCAATTGAAGTATGAAAGCTTCAATGTCATCGTAATGAGGGGCAAACCCCTGGGTACCACCAGGGGTGAGGTATCTAACAAAAAAAATTATACAAAAAAATAGTAAATCAATTACTATTATAAAAAAAAACAGGTAATTGAGGATTAAGCATAATGCTTTGGCATTAGCATTTTCCCGAAGTATCTGATGTCATATAACATATAAATAAATGATAAGGTCAATATTATAAACACATCACTGAATTGAAAAACAAATGGTAAAAGAGAAATCCAAGATCTCTCACTGCAACACTATAAAGATGAGAGACTCAAATAAAGACAACAAATCAAAATTAACTAATGTTCAAAATATTGATATTTGCTTCCATAATCATTGTGTATATTAAATACATGAAAAGTATAAAGGAAGAATGAGTAAGAATGAAGAGGATGAAAGGTGAATGAGTTATCACTCTATAGCAAACCTTCAATGCATCACCACCCCAACCCCCCAACCCCATCTCTCAAGAATAAACTGGTATTGAAACCTGAAATTAAGTTGATGAATTAAAATATCAATGGATACTCACACATTAGCACCACAGAAACTACCAAAGTGTTCCTGTAATGTAGACAGGAGTTTCCAAACCTTTGCTGAATACGTCTGGGGATTCAACAGTCTCACAGAGCAACCATTCTATGAAAAAACAAATACAAGTAAAACCCACTTACACCACATATTGAACAACAATAACAAGCACATATGTATGGTATATTGCTACACAATTTAATTCAAAGAGGTGTTGCAATGACACTATAATATAGCATTTGCAATATTTATCAGTACGACTCTTGCTCCAGAAACATTTGCAAATATATATTTCAAAACACGGAATAAAACAAAGCAAGCAACAAACAAGACAATTTACAAATAATGTCACAGTACCTTTTAATCATCACATGACAAAATAATGTCACAGTACCTTTTAATAATCACATGATAAAAAAAATTAAAATAATTGCTGCCAAATAAAAGAATAGCCCAAGCTAGAGAAAGCTTGATAGTTTATGGCAATGGAAATTACACTATGCCTCTTTTTTAGTTGAACAAGTGTGAGGTTTATTGCACCATTACAGAGGTTTCATTTGGACAAGAGAAGGAAGGCTAAGATACAGCCACAACAACATCACTGTCTCATGAATTTTCTCCAACTTTTTGTTGATTTGTCATCATTACATAGCAATCAAAGCTTCTATGGATTCTATTGTTATTTTATCCCACATTGCAAAGTTATAATTATAGAGTAACAAAGTTGCAATAACCACAACAACTCAGAAAACTACTGATAGGTAGGACAGTCACAGAGTAAAGATAATTATTCTGGAATGAATCATTACTCACATTAAAATAGTCCCAAACTACAGGTGCATGAGCTCTGCCTTCTGGGTTATGCGTCTCTCTCTTCCCATCGGTGTACGTAGTAATGTCAAGGTGTTTGCCGTACTGTACGTCATTCTTTAGAGACAGGTAGGAATGTTTATACATAAATGCATGAATGAATGATTGCATGAATGAATGAATGAATGAATGAATGAATGAATGAATGAATGAATGAATGAATAAATGAATGAATGAATGAATAAATGAATGAATCAAACCTTCAGCATGGCTATTAAACTCACCTACAGAAGACAAGTCAAATTTGATCTATTGGGGAGATCCTCTCCAACACCCTGTTGACAACCAATCTTATGCATTGCATTTGCATCTTTTTATTACCTCCAGTTTCACTTAGTAAGTTAGACTTTTCATATACAAGTACAATACATCAGGTTTGTCAAATGTTTATTTCCATTCTTCATTTTTTAGGGACAAATCATGCTATATAATACTTCAGACAACTTAAAGCGTCAAGATTCTTTGAATGTTAGGTGGTTGAAGATGCATCACTGAATCAGATAGTTAATTACATTCACTTTATAAACTGATGGGGTTTCTAGAGGTCATCTCTCAATCCATCAAAACTTTGCTAGTCAGCTTCTCTGTTTAGTGTCTAGAAGAGCTAACGACAAATGGTTTATAAAATCATAACTGATAACACTGCTGCTGGATTGAACAAACATTAATACTATATTAGTGTTATTTTCCAATACTTACCTCTTTGAGAATATTGTTAAATTCAACTGTGGTGAAAAGTCCTTGAAAGTACTGAGGTTTGTGCCTTCTGACCAACAATGGTTTCTTTTCCCAAAGGTTACTACCAAAAAGAAATAAGAAATGAATAAAAAAAAATTAAATTTGTATTCAAATAAAGTATTCAAACCCTTGATACACTGACAGCTATATGTAAGGGTGGGAGAATTGCATGTGTGTGCACTGTGCGGTAAGGTGGGGGGGGTGGGTGGGGTTTGAGGAGGGGGATTGATGCAATTGTATCACTGCCTATACTTTGTGAATGCTTTACACAATATATGGAGCAGATGCCAGTGCCCTACCTTCACTGTTTAACAGGGGTGGCCTGCCCCTCTTTTTGCCCGCCCTACCCTCCTTCAATCAACTTTCACCCCCTGCCCCTCTTTCACAGCTCTTGTACTTTCTTACTCACCAACTCCATAGTAGCTCCATGTTTTGACCTTACAGGGATTTTACCAAAGACTAACTCTTCATAAATCCCTGTACCTACAGTATGCAGACCTCTTGCTAAATTCCACACAGTTCATAACTGCATGTACATAGGCCTGTTTAAACTTCAGAGTTTCAAGTGCACATGTGAAGACTATCACTGCAGAACGGGATTTTGCAGACTGGGAGTTGTAAAATACAAGTTGTAGTAATTGATGATAAAGAGAAACTCACAGGAAATGATAGAGACCATGGAAGACAGGTCAGGTATTACCATGCATTTAACACCAACCATTTCAATGTAACTGTTCCCCTAGCCATGAAAAAAAAGCAAACTTCATTGTACCGTGTGTGTGATAAGGGTTTGGTCGGGCGTATTTGGTAAAAAACAAATCTCAGTCAACACAGCCTAGGCATATCATATGTATACTGTGGTGAGCGGTATAACTAGGGTGGTTGGCTTACTACAAATGTGCACGTCATAAATGGAATTTGCCAATTTGTAAGGCTGCTGAATGAGGTTTGTGTATTTTCCATTTTGGTTCTTTTGAGAAGTTGTGGTTTTATTAAAGGAAAGAACGATGTTCATTTGTATTGTGTTTTTTTACGTTTGGCATAGGCCTAGTTGTGAGTGTCTGTACTCGGGGTTTGTTTCTTCAATAAATTAAGGTTTCGTCCGTCGGACGCAAGCAGCTTGAAGATTTTGCATCCCTGGCTAAAACATTGCTTCCTGATGCAGAATCCTGCGGTCGTAACAAAGGCTGCAAATAACACAAATTTTTACTTACTCAAAGAAATTTTGAGGGGAAACTGGTGATATCAACCATTCAAACAAGAGAGCACTCTCTGTTCCACTGTCTCTTCCTTTACTTGGTCCGTTTTTACCCGAAGGTCCATTTTGTGGTGTTGAGGAATTCACAATACGAGGACTTTCTTCCCTCTGCATGGGGGAAGAGCAGCATGTATTGTGAGCAAAATGATTAAAAACTTTGTACTAGAATTTGAAAGTTTCTGGCTGCGTGTAATGTGAGCCTCAGTTTGAAGCTCTAAAGCAGATCTGAAAGAAAACTCTTTGCAAGCAAGAATAACCAATTTGTCAACACTTAAAACAAAACATTTTGCAATGGAAGGCAATTTCTTCACGTCAGACATTGGAGCAGCTTTTGATGCTACATTGGTACTAAAATCCTAACACCATAGAAGTTTCATAAGCTTGAAAATAGTTCTGTTTGATTTCCAAAAAGAGAGAAAAGTCAGCAACTATTAACATTTCTGAATTACTTCTCATAAACTGCATAGATACTACATATGATTGTCACAAGATCAACTTTTATTAGAATCAAGTGAATCAGCAACTAATCATAGAGCACACTTGATTATAAGTTTAATACAATCTCTTACCATAAACACATTGATTTTACAAGTAGTGTGAAGCTAATATCAATCCAAACCAGTTTTTACCTTTGGTGGGGAGGGGTTAGCTCTCCTTGGCGTCAGTTTGATCTTCAACTTCTTAGAATTCTTTGAGGCTGGTGTTGAGTTCTTTCTCTTTCTTGAAGGTGTGCTGCTCCCAGAATCTGTGGTTTGAAACACATTAAAGGGATTTACTGTTCTGCAAAATAAGAAAATTTCCCGCATTTTCAGGCCAAAACCAACCCTATAGATTTGATTTTGTTGTTGTTGAATTTGGTGATATTATGTAAATGCAACATGCAACAGAAGGGTGAATGATATTATCAGATTGATGGGCTGAAAATGTCTTGCTTTTCTTTATAATATTTCAATCATATTTTGACAAAGGAAATTACCTTTTCTACCAAACAGTTGTACTTTCATGAAATTCTAACTACAGAGAACATTGGCAGCTAATCAAACATTCCAAAGTGTGTCATGTTTAAAGGATAAATAAACACGAACATGATTACAACCTAGCCTCAATAAAGCTATCGAAGAACCTGATGACATCACATACCACCCACTGTGATCCACTTCCTGGAGCTTACATTCAATCACAATTTGTGATAAGGTTTCAACTTACAGTGTGGAATGTTTTCAAAATATCACACTATCAGTTTTACATTGTTGCCACCAGAATATTCCTTGTACTGTAGAGCCTGCCTTTGATTAGAAAAAGCTAGGAATAAGACCAAGGCATCTCTTTCAACATTATCTGTTATAAACATATTTTCTTTTGCCTCTTATACCCTTGACTGCATTCATGAACAAAGGACTTAAAATCATATATTGAAAGAAACCATTCAACAACCTTCACAACAATGAGTCCCCTCAGTGCCTACTGCCTGTGCCTTAAATAAATGAGCTATGAATTTGCCAATCTGTTACAAACTTGAGTCCTATGACTGACAATACCTTGACTTGGCTTTAGCGGTGTAATCTTCACCAACATTGAGTCCTTAGATGCCTCTTTGGTTGCTCTCAACTCTGACATTGGGGTCAATTCTACTGAAGATGCAGACAAAGACAGTATAGATTTATTCAGGATTAAAACTAAAATATATATTAGGCTACTCCCCCCCCCCCCCCCCCCAATTTAAAGTTTTTAATTTGGTGTCAGTGGGGCTATTTCATGAATTAAATGTTTAACACTTTTTCTATGGAAAATCAATCATAAAAGTGTATGAAGTGTGTTCTTTAAACCATGAACTGATTTTATTGATGTACAACTACTTATTGGATGGACAGAAATATGTAATCTGAAAGTGAAAATGTGGTAACAAATGTGTCAGTCTTGTGTCGTCTATCTACAACAAACATTTTGTATGGAAATTCTAATCACTGCATAGCTTGACAGAACATGAACAGCTTGTTATCCTCTCTTGTAAAAACCAGCCAATCCCTCTTCCACTGTTTTACAATTGCCTCTTTAAAACAACTTTTCTTTTATTCTTTCTACAATTAGGGACCTCTTTATCATTTGTTATTTCTATGCTGGGGTGGCCCCCGTGTTGAATAAGAGATCTCTCCATTTTGCCGCTGTACATTCATGCTGAGAGCCGAGGCTGTGTTTGATCAATTGTACGTACGTACTGTACGTATCTTCCTAACATAACATACTATAGGCCAACATGAAAGTTTCAAACCAATAATTATTGGAGGGAATTGCTGAAACTTAACGCGCATGTGTATAAATATTTCCTAAGGCCGCCGTAGACTAGAAAAACATACCGTGTGCATCAGTAGATATAACAATGGGACAGACGATATTTAATAGGACATAACATGTGTTCACATACACACACAATTACAGCAATGACTGAATTACGGCACTCGGGCACTGATGAAAATTTTGCGGAACTGGTGCATCGAAAACATCAACCTTTTCGGGACTCATAATGTTGTATTCACACAGAAATGATCCGAAAAAAATTACTCATTTATATGATTCTGTAACTAATATTAAAAATGACATATCTTAGGAACATAATACTGGGGCGATTTTGCTCACAGCTCTATTGACTTTCGCCCTCCCGACGTTTTTCAGAGGGCTGTTTTGACAAAACCGAGGGCAAATTGCATGTCGCCCCAGTGTTTTTTTGACGCTGCATTTATTGCTTGGTGTAGAGGGAGGATGGCTTAGACGTATTTCATTCGAAAAGATTATAGTTTCTTCACTACCTTTGTTAGTAACTTCCTTGGCCAGTTTCTTTCGCATGCTCGGACTTGGTTTCTTGCTTGATGACGTTGGTGTACTCTTGACTGAAGCAATTGGTGATTTCTTTCCAGCTGGAACCTTGGGACTTGGGGTTTTCTTTTGATTCTTAACCCTAGGTTTTCTGGTAGGTTGCTTGGTGTCCTTTGGGGTTACTTTTGGAGATTTTGATTTTGTTGAGCTTGGAGACTTTCCTCCTTTGGGACTTTGCTTTGTTGGACTTGCTTTCTTTGTTTGGCTCCCTTTGCCAGCTTTCGTTGGAGATTCTTTCTTAACAGCATCTTTTACTGATTTTGATGCTTTACTTGACTTTGCCGAGGGCTTCTTGTCAACTTTCTTTGCATCTTTGGAATTCTTCTTGGGACTTTGCTTTGTTTTTGGACTTTGTTTTTTAACAGATTTCCCTTTTTCAGATGTTTTCTTAGATTTTGAGGTACTCTTTTTCGGACTGTCCTTTTTCTTGGTTGCTGCCTTTGAGGCTGCTGTTATCTTCTCAGACTTGGCTCTTGAACCTGCTTTCTTGTCTTTGTTCTTTGCCTTGCTGACTTTTCCTGGAGTAGCCAATTTTATCTTCAACTGCGGCTGACTCTGCAAAGTAAGTAAAAGTACATTAATATTGGTGGTGGAAACCATTAGTAACACACAGTACTTAACGGCAGTCATGAGAGCATATATGTATGTACATGGCTAAGGGGACAATCAAGTAACACTGTTCAATAAATGTGGCTGGTCTGTATATAAAATAGTCAGAGGATAAGTAAATTCCTTTTTTTTGTTTAAGTATTACCTAAAAGGACTTGGTTTGATCTAAACTTCTGTCAAAATAGATTTTTACACAAATGGCTATGGCCACATTTTTGTGATGATCAGTTGCCTACTTAGCTCACAATATATTTAAGACAGAAGCTAGAGACCTAGGGCAACATTTATAGTATAGGCCACAGAAATGAAAGTTCCACAGGTGTCTGCCAAAATGTTTGTCAACAATAATTTTCATTATTTTACATGAGCCTTCATCATAGACATCATCTCATAACCAGTTAAATGGCATGTTCACATGCATTAAATACTATTTTTGAGTAGTGTATTGTTTAAAAGCCCAAAAGGATAGGCCTAGGGCCTAACTACAAAATTAAAAAATATTGTGTCAAATATAATAGCACTCAGAGGGGATACAGGTTTATGGGGTCCTCCCAAGAAAAGAATAATTTACACCTGAAATGGTGCATTCTGAAGCACGTTAAGGCTACAATATGCAAGGTTGGGCTAATGAATACTTGAATTTTTTGTGTGTTGGCCATGCGAGAATTGAAAAGGTGGACCCCACCCACTGGACCCAGGCCTGATCTACCATGTTCATGATCAGACATATGTAACCCAGGCTATACGATGGGCGAAATAAGCAACCCATATTGTATCGACTATTGGGTAAATAAATACCAACTGCATAACTTATGAATCGGAGATGTCTGGTCACCTATGCCTAGGTTGTTACTACGCTAGGGCAGAAAGGTTGTTGTAAATTAATGTTAGGATATTGACAGGTACTTTTTAAGAAAAGTCACCCAGGAAAGAACCCGACTGATCCGCTCCCAACCCCAGTCCCCTTGCAATGAGACTGTGACTGTGTGATCATCGTCGGGTGTGTATCACCATTCCCCTCGAAAGGGAACAGATACCACACATGATCTTAAAAAATTCTGGGCCAAAACTTAAAAGGCCGAGAAGGCTATTGACAGGTTAAGCATACACTGCAGTTTAGGCTAAAGCTAGGAATGTAAACTGATTACCTTCTGCGCTTTCTCCTTTTGTACCGCAAATGCTGATTTCATTTTGGTAAATGATGATGCTCCCTGGAAATGGACCAGCGTTCTGTATAACAGCCGTGTAGCACCAAGGTTTGCGGCTAGTGCCAGTGGTGCAGCGAATAACGAGTTATAACTGAACTAGTACTACCCCACACTACAGTCAAAGCACTCAGTAGAATAACACAGTACAATTAGGCCTACGCTATACCAAGCCAAGGCACATGTTCGTTTTTACTTTGTGACCGTCTGCTAACGTGCGAAGCGGCACCACAACAATTTCGTTGAGCGGCACCGGCTAACAAAGCGAAATTTATAAACGTACGGATGCCCTGTGTGCCACGGAACCTTAGATAACTTGGAAATAGTTTCAACCAACCTAACTCATCACAATTGATTTTGACAACTTTTACTGATCACGAGTACTGATTTGAGGCTAAATAAAAGAGATCGATTTCTCATTCTGTTCCCATTATCAAATTATCAAAAGGGGTCGCAGGTTTGGATAGAACGTATTGCGTAGTATGACCGGCCAAGTAAGTCAGATGATAACACTTGAACAGGTTAAAGCAAGAAGCACCAAGAAGCCCAACCATAGAAAACCCCAGCACAGGAAAACACACAAAAAGCTATATATGGGATCGAATTATTCCCAACTGGGTGATACTTCTGTAAAAAGTAAACTTTTACATTAAGTTGTTGTTTTACACTTCTTCTTTTTCTTTAAGCAAAAAAGAGAATGTTAAAACAACAACAATATATCGGGTTACAATCTTACATGTTCGTGCATCCTCATAATTCACTGCTCTGAAGTTCTGTTCTGTATTCCCAATGGTTGTTCAAATCTATTCATACATAACATTATCTCACGTGAACACTTTCCAGTCTTTTCAAGGGAAACTGATACTTGGCCGCAAAATCAACCTAATTCTCTCCTTCTGGACAGTGACACAACTATATTATGTAGGATGGTGTGTAAACTATTCCGTCATTTGCCGCTCTAGTAGAGGTAAACTATCATGCACTTCACATTTCAAGTCGCACAAATGTACTGGAATCGTCATGATTTAGACTGATAAAAAACAAGTCATGATTATTTAAAGTTGTAAGGTATAATTTAAATGCATTTTTTCACTCATTAAGCTTAACAATACTGGATTTTGAATTTTAGTTTTATTAACGCAAATTTCTGTATCAGGTACAAGGTGCTGCAATTATATCTTCACAACCAAAACAGTGATCAATGATAAATGAATGAGAGCGATGGTGAGACTCTGAATTTTGTTTTGTTGACGAAAGCTGACCGACAGAGTATCTTAATTAATCATGAATTCGCACAAGAACTAGCGATATCAACTCATCGTAAGTCTTGCAACATAGGTCTACCTGACTGTGATTTATATGAAACATGTTAACTACACCCAGTAATACTAATAGTAATTAGTACTACTACTGTACTAGTATTGGTTAGGCCTAAGCCTTACGTTAGGCCTTTCATATATTTGTTCGTAGGCCAGGCTATACTATACTACTTAGGCTAGTATAAAGTATAGGCTATCCGGCTTATATACTATTTTACATAGGGTCTAATCTAAAGCATAAGTAAATTAACAATGGCAAACTGACTGATAAATCATAAGCAATGCAAAGGAGTGAACAAATTTCTACACTTTCCAGCAACAAATTATCTAGTCTTAACTCTGCTGAAGTTCTGATCATAGATGGGCACTAACCAAAACAGTTTTATAATGAAAGTGGAAGAACTTTACATGATCATT